>JARLTB010000024.1:4405000-4658346 GCA_030141615.1 Unio pictorum
ACACTAACAGCTGAGTCAGAGATGAGAGAACAACTAGTTTTAAAATGCTTTTGGCCAGATTTATAATTTGTTTAATTATTTTAGTTAGGGTATTTAATGTTTAAGTTGGTCCGCATCGCTCAGACACTAACAAACATCCTTCATAGATGACAGAATCTCTTTAATTTCTGAATCTGGAAGATTCAACATCACGCATACTCATATAAACAATTTAATATTTAGTTTTAGTATTACAGTTTCGTCATAGAGTCTGTACATTTTGGAAAGACGAAAACTACACGTATTAAGTACATCGCATATCTTCCGTTAAACTATACAACTTTAGACGAGACGAAAGTTCGCACTTTCAAACATTAAGGTCATAGTCAAAACTTGAAATAAAAAATTCTGAATAATAAGATAAAGATGAGCATTCAAGAAGATTTTAATTTTTTAGTCTTTTTCTCCATAAATCTCTAACATTTGGGTAAACTGTGGATCTTGTGGATTATTAGTGTAACAGTGAACATATTACAAGCTCGAATCGTCAGGAAAAATATCAAGACATCAATTGTTGTTCAAACGTCCTTATTTATATCTCGAAATTATACTCATTAAAGTTATTATTTATATGATTTAAATAGGTTTCCGTATTTACATTTCCTTAATGGTCTTCGAAAGCGAAAACTATTTTGATTTTGTAACATAACATATCAGAGGCTTTTCTTTGGTGTTCGTTTCACTTGGCTAATTCCGTTTCTTGTTTTCATATTTACCCTTTCAAGTAGTATTACTGTCAAGCAATGATGTCCCCTCCATCAATAAAATCTATTATCATTTAGTCGTGCATATATATATATATATATATATATATATATATATATATATATATATATATATATATATATATATATATATATATATATATTGTTACGTGCTAAAGCTCGACAAAACAGTAACATAGAAAGAGTGAAGATAACAAGCTTGTAAAAACTTAATAAACACTTTTTTGAGCACAAATATTTTCCAGAAAAGACAAATAAACTTACGGTTTTAAGAATCAATTCCAAAATCAATCCAAAAATAATTCAAAATATTATCCAATAGATAAATTGCAAAATTCCTGGTAATAAAATGTCCAAATAATTCCAAGTTCGAATCCCAGCGAAGTATGCAAGATGGAAGACGATGTCACGTGATGAAGTCAGTTCTCGGTAATACAATTCTATGAGCACAATTCTTTTGCAGATAAATATCAAAATAAATCCTCTTGATCCAAACGAGTTGAAATAATTTCCAGTACAAAGTAATTTAAAATAACTCGAAAAGACACAACTTAATATTCTAACAGCCCAACTTCTACTAAATATTTCCCTCCAAAACTTAATTTATATACCTGATTTTACATAAACAAGGAATGAGTCACATGATCTTCTAGAATCTTTTAGAACAAATTTACGTTCAAAAAATCACGTACACACCGTATGACCCAACTAAAAATAGAAAGATGTTTATAACAAAGCTCCATAATGTCTTTGGAATCAACCAATCATTTTAAAAGCTTGTTTACAACTCTGAAGCCAGGTCAGAAATGAGGTCAACAACTGGTGTTTATTCTTAGTGTACATGTCATCCCATTTTCTAAAAAAACATATCTCCCAATGAATGAATTTTAAACTTAAAATGTCAAATTTGAATCTGACAAACAAACAATAAAGATAAATGATTTAAATTAAATATACGTAACAATATATATATATATATATATATATATATATATATATATATATATATATATATATATATATATATATATATATATATATATATATATATGTTGTAATAAAAATGAATACTAAACGCAACAATGGTCTTTTGTTTGCAAATAGTTTCCCTTGATAATAGTGTCAATATTTCTTTGTTTCGAATTTCCATGCTTAATATTATCAATTTGATTTAATATTTGTCAGTAAAATATATACACGTTTACAAATAATGCAGGTATTATCATTATGTGCATGAGTATTGAATCTATGAAGATCGTACTGTACCGCAAACTATAAGATATCAACGCCACAGTACAACTCTAGTGTGAAACAATCAGAGACGCTTCCACAATTAAACGAGATCTATTTCAAAGGCACAACGGCACGATTAGTTGTCATATTTAAAATATCCTGGTCTTATTTAGAATAACTTATACATTCCTTTAACATTAACAATAGCTGATTGCATTTCGTGATAAGATCAATCTCTTTTACAAACCTTGTAAAATGCACTGCCTGTTGCGAATAATCCCATATCAGTTGAGTAGCGTGTATCAATCATAGAATCGACACATGCAAAATTGTAATAACAATATTGAAACAATTTGTATAGTTTTATTGTATTTTTCTAATAACAGAAAATGAAGATTTATATCCTTCCTTTCAGGCATATAATAAAACTAATATCGTCGGAATGCTTACACATATCAGGAATCACTTATATGCTACATAAGGTAGACGCAGTTACAGTCAAATAGTCACTCTATCTCAGATTGTGTGTCGTAGGTATTGATTTAATATATTTTCCTAAATTTTCAATCATTAGAAACAATGCGATTAGTATGATGTTAATTAAACCATGAACAGGAGATTGCAGAGGTGTCCTGCTTAGCGATATTTCTTCGTTTTTGCATGATTAATAAATGCTTCATCTAAAGGAAGGTGTCTACCGTGTGTGCACGTGTCACATATGATGTAAATAATTCTTACTTACTTGGCTTAATATCAAAAATATTTTAAAACTTCTCAAATTTAATATATAGCATGAATAATGGTGACACATGTTGGGCCGTTATGCTTTTAAAAAAAACTTTTAACGAGAGTTACAGTTTTGATTAATGTCATATTTAGCATCATAAAGATGAACTGAATTTTAAACACAAATAATGTTTGGGTTTAGGTGTTAAGTCTTGACGTCGTCTCCATTTAGTAAAATTTTACCCCTATCAGTCACGCGCTACCTCTGTATAGATAACCATATGGAAATGTACAGCTGACTATATAAAATTAGAATGGTAGATAGAGAAGAAACTAACGTTGTCATGAAGTCTAAGTATCGGCACTGTCAGGTCAGTATCTTAATAGTACAGTCATGTCAGTATCTTAATAACACAGTCAGGTCAGTATCTTAATAACGCAGTCAGGTCAGTATCTTAATAACAGAATCAGGTCAGTATGTTAATAATACTGTCAGGTCAGTATCTTAATAACACAGTTAGGTCAGTATCTTAATAACACAATCAGGTCAGTATCTTTTATCACCATTATCGAAGTATATGCTCCAGCTACTGATCATGATGATGAAGAAAAAGAGAAGCTTTACAACAAACTCCAGTACATTAAACATAGTAAGTAAAACAGACATCCTTATTATCCAAGGACACTGGAATGCCAAAGTTGGCAAAGATGCTCTAAATGACTGGGATGATCATTTTGGAACTTCTTGCAATGAGCTTGCCAATGAAAGAGAGAGACGGATGCTCTAGTTCGCAAGCTACAACAACTTGGTACTAGCCAACACCCTGGGCCAACATAAAGCTTCACGATGCTGGACATGGCAAGCACCATATGGAACCCATCATAACCAGATCGACTACATACTGGTTCAAAACCGGTTCCGATTTGGCATCAATAGAGCAAAACCAAGTACGTTTCCATGTGCTGATCTTGGGAGTGATCACGGAATCATCATCATGAACTTCCGAATGATGCTGAAGAAAATTAACAAGCCAAAGAAAATCAGGCTCAAATTCAACCTTGAACAACTTAAGGACCCTAATATCTGCAAGTCATTTCAAGCCACACTTGAAGGAAAATTTGCTCCACTCCTTGTGATGGATGATAATGTTAAAGTGATGACAGACAAATTCAACACAGTGATGACAACAGTTACCAAGGACATCATTGGCCTCTATCGCCCAAAGTAAACACCCTGTGTTACACAAGAGATTCTGAATCTGTTTGATGCTCGAAGAGACCTCATTGGTCATACACAACAGGTGTAGCGAAGTATCGAGAAATAAACACGAACATAAGAAACAACTTGAAGAAAGCAAAAGGAGATTGGAATGCACAAATGTGCACAAAACTAAAAAGCAGTCTGATAAAGATTAACAGCGGAAAGGAATTCCAAATTGTGAAAGACCTCACCAGACAAAAGCGACCAAGAGTCTGTAGTATTCAAGACGAACATGGAAAATGCCTCACAGTTGCAAGAGCCATTGCAGAAAGAAATTCCAAATTGTGAAAGACCTCACCAGACAAAAGCGACCAAGAGTCTGTAGTATTCAAGACGAACATGGAAAATGCCTCACAGTTGCAAGAGCCATTGCAGAAAGATGAATTAAGTATTGTAAAGAACTCTACAACCATCCGTCCACAAGAGACACATATGTACTTGAAGTTCCAAACTCCACAAATTATAATGTTTTTCCCATTCTCAAAGAAGAGATGGAGTCAGCAATAGGAGCACTGAAGAATAATAAGGCAGCTAGATTAGACAACATCCCAGTCTAACTTATCAAGAATGGTGGGGAATCAGTGACAGAGCTACTAACAACAATTTGCAACAAGATCTGGCAGACAGGCGAATGGCCAACGCAGTGGACCCAGTCACTAATTATAACACTCCCCAAAAACGGCATTCCCCAGCTGTGCCGAAATTACAGAACTATTTGATCAGCCGTAAGGTGATGCTGAAGACCATCGTGAACAGACTGAACCCACAAGCAGAAGAAATAATTGCTGAAGAACAGGCAGGGTTCCAGAGTTGAAGAAGCAGAACTTACAGAACAAATATTCAATCTTAGGCTTCTGTGTGAAAAGTACTCACAACATCAACAAACCTGTGGGCCACAATGAAGAAGAACAACATGGGTCAAAAGTTGACCAACACCACCAAGCAGCTGTACGCGAAGGTTACCAGTGCAGTAATTGCTCACGGTTATGTGGGGGACTGGTTCAAGACTACAGTCACTGTCACCCACGCATTTCAATATTTGCTTAGCGCGCATCATACCCGAAGCCGTGGAAAAGCACTGTGGGACAGACAGCACTGGAGGACGTAACTTCACCAACCTCCGCTTTGCAGACGACATTGATGGGCTGGCAGGCAGTGAAGATGAGCTTGTCACCATAGTGAGGAGCCTGGATGAAACATCTTCCAGATTCAACTTGGAGATAAGTGCCGAGAAGACAAAGCTGATGACAAATAGTGGCAAACAAATCTCAACCAAGATTAAAGGTAGAGGCAAGAACTAGAAACAGTGGGCCAATTCAAGTATATTGGTTCCATAAAAGCGGAAAGGGGATCATGAGCAGAAATTTCGTCACAAGCAGCGCAAACAATGACAGCTATATCCAATCTAAGACCCATCTGGAGAGACAAGAATATCTGTACTAAAATCAGACTATTGAGAGCACTAGTCATCTCAATCTTTCTGTACTCATGTGAGGCCTGGACTTTGACAGCAGAATTACAACGAAGAATCCAGGCATTTGAAATGAAATGCTACAGAACCATCCTTGGCATATCTTACATGGATCAAGTCCGTATCATCATCAAGCACAAAGTATCCCATTTTGAAGACCTCCTTACCACTGTCAAAAAGAGAAACCTGGAATGGTATGGCCATGTCACTAGAGGCAACAGTCCATCCACAACAGTACTGTAGGGTAGTGTCCAAGGTGGTAGAAGGAGAGGTAGACAGAGAAAAAAGTGGTGTGACAACATCACAGAATGGACCAGGAAAAGTTTTGCAGAGACATAGGTATTGGCAAATGATCAAGACAAGTGGAAGGAACTGGTCAGATTTTCAGCGGCACAGCGAATTAAATGCACAGGAATGAAACTGTTGTAACGCTTCTTTCGCAAACACTTTGTTAACTATAGTCTGATTCTCGTTGCGGTATTTCGTATTGTAACATGTTATCTGGTTGACACTTGGCTGCATCGCAATTACACTAAAAATAATTTCTGGAACAATATATACCACGAGATGTATAGTTATTCATTAAAAGGGAGCTGAGCTTTCCGAATTTCATTTTAATGGAATTTTTTTTACAACGCGAAGTATATGAATTACATATATTTCCTCATTATTATTGTTATTATCATTATTATATTGTATTTATATCACATACAAATACACATAATTGCTCTTTAAACACAGTTAAGGTTGACTACAAGGTACTGTGTAGTAGGATCTGGAAAGATGGTCGCCATTGCTTAACTGCTCGAGATAGGCTCTTCCGATTTTGTACTATATTTATCTCTATCATCGTTTACATTATTGTGTTTCATCATGCATTCGCTATTACATTCGTATGTGTTAATTCATCTCCTTGTTTTGGAAAAGAGAACAATTAGAATTTTTCTCAGCTGTTTTGTCCCAATGTTAAGACGTCATTTGATTTTTGATAAACCGCCGTCAAGTGACCACTTACAATACGAAGGACCCTCATTAATTGGATTAAATGACCACACCTTGGTTCTAGATACTACATTGTGCTCAAGACTGAATGAACATTCATCTTTTCATACATTCATCTTTTCTTAAATGTAAACGGAAGTGAAAAAAGAAACGTTCTTTCAAAGCTGGCTGGCGTAAAACTGGAAGAAGAATTCTAGTTATCTCTCTTTCGCCCGTAACAGATAAACAACTTAAAAATTCTGCAGTTAATTTTAATAACCTGGTTTAAATTCCTCTTAAATCGTCAACCTTTGTGTCAACTGTCCCAGGGATACCACTACGTATTGCATTATTCAACGCTCAATCAGTAGGATCACCGGAAACGCGCACAGAAATTGTTAATTTTATGAACGACCATAATATTGACGTCTTCTTCATGACAGAAACTTGGTTAAATTCGGCAGGTAATGAATGTAAGTTTGCGGATTTAACACCCAGCGATTACTCCATCAAGTGGTTTCTCCCGCAACTCTCGCGGAGGTGGTATTGCTATAATCACAAAGAATTCCATGTTCAACTGCCTTAAGTACAACACAACCTTCAATTTCCGCCACACATCGTTTGAACTACTCAAAACAACACTCACACCGGAACAAAGGTCAGTCCATTTTTTCTGTCCCTACCGTCCTCCTCCTAGTAGAAAAAACAAGCTGACTGAATCTCTCTTTTTGGAGCAGTTTCCAAATCTTGTAGAGTATGGAAATTCGATAGGTCGCAACCTAATTATTCTTGGAGATTTCAACTTTCACTTTGATTGTCCTGGTCAACCGTACAAGTCACAACTCCTAGATTCCGTTCATATTTTCAATCTTAAACAGTCAGTTAACCAACCTACCCATAAACTTGGTCACATTTTAGACTGGTTTCTTTATAGATCTGATGATAATATTCTGCAATCCACCCTTCTATCCCACGAACTTGCATCGGATCACCTCTGCATTGTATGCCATCTCGACGTATCGGTCCCTAACCCTCCACCTCTATTTGCTACTAAGAGAAACCTCCGTATGATAAATAAAACCAAATGCATGCATGACATCCAAGAAAACCTAACAACTTTCTTACATCCAACAGTTGAACAACTTGATAACTGCCTGCGTTCATTGCTTGAAAAACATGCCCCAGCCACCAAATGCAGAGTATCAATTAAAAAAAATGTTCTCCATGGTATAGCAGTGTTAAGGACCAGATTCGCACTGCTAAAAGACATCGCCGAAAAGAAGAGAGGCTTTGGCTTTCTACCAGACTCACTATTCATAAACAAATCTACGAAGCCGCTAAGAAGAACGTCACAAACAAAGTCCGCTTAGCCAAATCATCCCACTACAGTACTAAGACCACAGAGAGTTCCAGCTGCAAAGAGCTTTTCGAGATAAGGAACAAATGTACACCACTTCCAACAACCTTCTCTCCACTAGACCTACCAGACCAATTTGCAAATTTCTTCGATGACAAAATACAAACCATTAGAGATTCGCTTGACAGCACAATTTTAACTGATTCGTCACCATACAGTTATGATGAAGAATTTCAGCAACACCCGTTAGGAGCATTTGATCCTGTTTCTATTGATTTAGTACGGACAATCGTGATGAAAAGTGCACTAACGTCTTGTGAACTTGATCCATTTCCGACACCATTGCTGCTTGAGTGCTTCGACCCAATATTGCCTTCACTAACTGATGTTATAAATATCTCTCTCATCAGGGGAATTCCCATCATTTTTCAAACCTTCCATCGTAAAGCCACTGTTGAAGAAACCAACACTGGACCATAAAGATGTAAAGAACTACCGGCCAGTTTCTAATCTCCCATTCATATAAAAAATCTTAGAAAAGGTCGTTCCTACCCAGCCTGTATCTCATTTGAATTCAAACAGTCATTTTAGCAATGTACAGTCTGCATATCGCCCTTGCCACAGTACGGAAAATACTCTTCTGAAAGTATTTAGTGACATTCTCTTTGCTTTGGATAGTCGAAAGATTACAGTCCTCATTCTCCTAGATTTATCTGCAGCATTTGACACAATAGACCATGATATATTATTTCACGATCTGCAGCATGTATTTGGCATTCAGAATATAGCCTTACAGTGGTTCAAGTCCTACTTAGTCAACAGGACACAAATTATATTTGCAAATGGAATACACTCCAGCCCAGTTGACGTATGCTGTTGTGTTCCACAGGGATCTGTTCTTAGACCTGTTTTCTTCATTCTATACACTCAGCCGCTCTCAAGTGTCATGGATCATCACACAGTGTCGCAACAATTGTATGCTGATGACAACCAAATATACAAGTCTAGCCACCCAAATGAAGATGATGCTACCATCCATGGAGTAGAGAAGTGCATTTCTGATGTGAAATCATGTATGACATGTAACAAACTGCAGATGAATGATGATACAACTAAGGCACTCTGATCACAACACAAAGACTTTCTCATTCACAACCTTTACCTCAGACAATAAATATCAGCAACACCAACATTAAATTCTCACAGTCAGTACGAAACCTAGGCGTTACTCTAGACAGTACTCTCACATTGCATCAAGATGTCATGAACATATGCAAGGCTGCATATCTTGAATTGAGACGCATCAGTTCCATTCGTAAATATCTTTCAGTTGATGCCACTAAAACACTTGTGTGTTCAGTAGTCCTTTCAAGACTGGACTATTGTAACTCAATTCTGTCTGGTTCGTCACAATATTTACTCCACAAACTTCCAAAAGTGCAAAACACAGCTGCACGGATCATCATAGCACACCTCACCAATGCTCTGTACCCTACACTGGCTATCGATTCGATACAGAATCAAACACAAAATTTGTTCTTTGTGCTATGTTTCAATGACAGACTCCAGTCTATCATACCTATCCAGCCTCACCCATGTGTATACACCAGGTAGATCTTTACGCTCTTCTTCTGATAATCGTATACTCATTGTTCCCAAGGTTAAAACAATGTCATATGGACAACGTTCGTTTGCACACCAGGGCCCGGTGACGTGGAACGAATTGCCCATTGAAACTAGACACAAAGACTAAGTGGTCCCTTTAAAGAGTGCTCTTAAGACTCACCTGTTTCGACTGCAGGGACAAACTTAGCGACCTAATCATGTTTGTATCTTATATGTTTTCAGCATGTTTTAATGTTTTCCAATTTCATTGTTTTTGTCATTTGTTTTTCTGTAGTGTAGTTATATCATTATTGATGGTGTAAAGCGTTTAGAGCTTGGGAAGATTAGACGCTATACAAAGTCCTCATTATTATTATTGTTATTATATTTTATTTATATCACATACAAATACATATAATTGCTCTTTAAACATATTTAAGGTTGACTACAAGGAACTGTGTAGTTTTGGAAATAATAGACTATATGAACTGTGTAGTTTTGGAAATAATAGACTATATGAACTGTGTAGCTTGGGAAATAATAGACTATATGAACTGTGTAGTTTTGGAAATAATAGACTATATGAACTGTGTAGCTTGGGAAATAATAGACTATATGAACTGTGTAGCTTGGGAAATAATAGACTATATGAACTGCGTAGCTTGGGAAATAATAGACTATATGAACTGTGTAGCTTGGGAAATAATAGACTATATGAACTGTGTAGTTTTGGAAATAATAGACTATATGAACTCCGCAGAACCCTTTCAAGTCTGCCAGCCACAAAATGTAGTCCTTGACATATTTCGAGTAATCGCAATCTCCCTTGCTAATGATAAGTTGGTTCATTTCTTTTCGGAACTCGTATTTTAATGTGTATTCATTTGTATCAAAGCCTTATAAAAAAAAATGATTCATGCAGCTGTCTCACCTACATCTAAAAATTAAAGAGTTAATATTAACACTGTTTAAGTCTAGTGTTAGGCTGATGAGACTGGTAAGGTCATAATGATTTCTTGCCATGACTTTAAACTGTTGATATCGTAGTGACATAGCTCAAATTGTTAACGAAACATTAAACATGTAAACCACATGCATATACACACACTCATTTATGGAGCATGGGGTGCTCAAGCATATTACGTCAATACCATTTCTTTTATATTCATTACTTTCCATTCATTACAAGTTTCCGATGAATACGTTAAACTATTATCTCTCCAGTGGTTTGAAGTATTTTGCTTTGAAATTATATACTTTCACTTGGTTGCCAAGACATCAATGATGTAAATATTAGCATGCGTCGGGTGTTAACAACACTATGAAAAGATCGATGGCTTTATCATGCTAAGGAATCGAAACTCAGTACCTTTTCCAATGACTCATATGGACTGCCTGCCCGAGCTGTAGCTTGAACAGAAACACAATCGCTACTCTTAGAAAACGAATCTTGCGCTTTAACAAATGAGCAACGGCAAGTTGCTCCACCTCACTCCAGCCAGGAAATAAAATACAAAGTGAGCGTTTATACAATTTTGACCGCCCCACTGGCCCAGGCGATTGGAGCATCCGTCTCGGATGCTGTATGTTGAGGGTTAGAACCAGATCAAGTCATACCAAAGACTTAAAAACCAGATACTACCATGTTCCTCGCTTGAGGCTCAGCATTAAAACTTTATTGTTAGGACTGGTAGACCTAGAGTCAGGATAATGTGACTATGTGGGACATGATTCATGAGTGCTAAACAACATTATAAACTGCCACACTGCAGACATCGTAGCCAAATGGCTAAAATTGTTAAACCTACGTTAAAAATCCAAATCACGCCCACGCACATAAATTCTTCTTTCTGAACATTTATCTGACCTTCGCTTATATCTGTGTTCATCTATAAATCGAAACAATTGCAGAATTAGTATTGTTACGTATATTTAATACAAGTCATTTATATTTATTGTCTGTTTGTTAGATTCAAATTTGGCATTTTAAGTTTAAAGATTCGTTCATTGGGCGGATGACCTGTACTTTACAGAATAAACACCAGGTGTTGACCTCATTTATGACCTGATTTCAGAGTTATAAACAAGCTTTTAAAATGATTGGTTGGTTCCAAGGACATTGTGGAGTTTTGTATAAACATCTTTCTATTTTAGTTGGGTCATACGGTGTTTACGTGATTTCTTGAACGTAACTTTGTTCTGAGAGATTCTAGAAGATCGTGACCCCTTCCTTGTTTACGTAAAAACAGCTATATAAATTATCTTTTGGAGCGAGCTATTCAGTAGAAGTTGGGCTTTTAGAATATTAAGTTGTGTCTTTCTGAGTTATTATAAATTACCTTGTACTGGAAATTATGTTAATTCGTTTGGATCAAGAGGATCTATTTTGTTATTTATCTGGAAAAGAATTGTGCTCATAGATTTTTATTAACAAGAACTGACTTCATCAAGTGACATCATCTTCCATCTTGGATGCTTCGCTGGAATTCGAATTTGGAATTATTTGGACATTTTATTACCAGGACTTTTGCAATTTCTCTAGTGGATAATATATTGAATTATTTTTGGATTAATTTTGGAATTGATTCTTAAAACCGTAAGTTTATTTTTCTTTTTTTGAAAATATTTGTGCTTAATAAATTGTTTATTAAGTTTTATAAACTTGTTATTTTCACTCTTTCTATGTTACTTTTTATTCAAGCCTAAGCACGTAACAGTATACTTGTATCGAAGGCTTGTTTTTAATTCAATTCACTCGGAGGTGGGGGTAGATCTGGTCTTCTTTCGAGCCTGCATATTTTTTCTTTCTACTTTAATAATTATTTCAAACTAATTAAATGGATACAATAGGTCCTGTTAACATCTGTACAATAGAGCAAAACTATTTATTCTTCGTTACCAGTGCTATCGTTTATGTCCCAGTCTTTATGTTCTATTCATGTGTTACCATTCACGGTAAAATGAACATTCATGTGTTATATGGTTACTGATTCCCTTGAGAGTTAACATACATAATACATATCTTCCATTGAACCAAATGACACTGTAGTACTGTATAAAAGTTAAATACCTGGAATATAATGATCTCGAAATCGATAACAATAAAATGGTTTTGACAACGGATGTACAAGTCCATTAATCTAGTTTTCCCTACGAAACTTACTAGAGCCATGGAGTGTTTCTATCGTTATTATAAGATAAAAACTGTAAGATCTAAATATTAATTATAAAACGGATTACCAAAGAACACTTAGATTGCCTAATACTCGATACACGGCAGACACCAAAGAAAAGCTGTTCCAGCACAGTTTAACAACATTCGACAAGGCACCTACAGGTAAGAAAACGCAGTGTAAAGGAACTTTCCAGTTTATAAAATAAATAAATCAGAGTATTTCACACAAATTATATTTTATTATATTTATTAATATTTTTATACCAGACAATTAATATACGGCACAGACATATTGTGTATACTTAAATTAGAATTACGATTATCTCCAGTAGCATGAACGATATTAGTTTATCTGTTAATTTATCGTAACATTCTTTCAAACATATACAGCCTTGTAGATTTACTAAAATATTTACAAAATATCTACATGCTGCTATTATATCTTTCTTCAAATTTTCTAACCTTAAATGTTCTGTAATTAAAATGTACATTAATTCATCAAAAATATCTACATGGTACTGTTATATCTTTCTTCAAATTTTCTAACCTAAAATGTTCTGTAATTAAAATGTACATTAATCCAACAATGTGACAATGTCTACTTTTCCAATTTTCAATTTTCACCTAACCTTCCTTTCACACTAGCGATTTAAAACTCGCACAGGCAGATCCTCTGGAAGAACGTTTTAAATTAAGTATATACAGGAATCATCATTCTCTATTACAAATGACTATTTAATACCGGACTACTACTTTATCCACGCTTCAAACAAGTTTAATTAAATCGCACATTTTACTAGACAAGGACCAATGGCAATATAGTATTTACATTTGTAATATTTCTAACGCAAGAAAACACTGTGTAATTTTGATCATTTACTTTTTACATCATATAAATATGTATGTAATGCATCTATCATACTCTTGAAAATAAGTCATTTGCTATCGTGTAACCGGCTTAACTCAGCTTTTCCGTTTTTGTGCTATTTTTCCTGATATATGCGCTTGTTGTTTATCTTTGTCTACATTGTTGTGTTTCATCATGCATTGACTGTTCATTTAATATTTGTTTCTTCATCTCCTTGTTTTGGAAAAGAGAATAATTATAATTGTTCTCAGCATTCTTGTTCCACTGTTAAGACATCCTTTGTTTTTTAATAAACCGCCATCAAGTGATCGCCAGTCAACCAGCTTACAATATGATGGACCTTCATTAGTTGATTTAAATGACCACACCTTGGCTCTTCATACTACATTTTGTTCAACACTAAGGTTTGCCTCTAAACATAAACATTCATAAACTAGGAACTAATAATGTTGTTCAGAAGATATATATAAATATATATATATATATATATATATATATATATATATATATATATATATATATATATATATATATATATATATATATATATATATGTATGTGTGTGTGTGTGTGTGTGTGTGTGTGTGTGTGTGTGTGTCACTTACGGTATGCTAGTATCCATTTCTCGGTTGTTTGTATCCACATAAATCTTATATTTCTGTATTTAAACCTATTATAGCAAGGAGTATGTTGAAGAATAGCGACATACTCCGGAAACACGTTTTGTTCCAAACCAGCTACACTAGACCTTCGCCCGTGAGCAGCCCATCAACAACAGTCAATGCCACGGCTCCACCCTACCGGGTAAATTCAAATTGAACATGTAAACCACATAACCTGATGGTTAGGATCCATTCACACTATTTATATTAAGATGATAAATTATTGCAAATTAGAACTCAAACTTCTTAAGACACGTAATTTGCAAACATTTTGATCACAAATTCCATTTTTATGCAAAGTCATTACAAAAAAAGAATCGTTGTAACCACTTTTTCTACATGTAAAAGAACATTGATACTGACGTGGGTCAATCCATAGCATATACATTTGTATACAGATATCCGGAACAGGGTAATTGTATTACCTCTACACGAACGTCATCTGAATTTGCTACTTGCACTTATAAGTGTATATTCAAGTTGGAAATAAATTCAAAGGCAGAGACTATTTCTGTAGATAATAGTCAATCATGTTAGTTCATACTTAGAGTTTAAAGCAAAATAAAAAATATAAGTAAATAAAATATAAACTAAAACAATATTAAAATATGTCTCGTTACATAAAGTATTTCTGATATGATGCGCTATCTTCTTCTTTAATCTCTCTATGGGTGTTTATCAAGTTACAGACACGTGGACCTCCCTCGAAACAATCGAGACCTGGTGGAAAGATCAACATTTCGCCTACCAGTCGCTATGAAAATCTCGAGTGGAGACGGATGACAAGGATTCAGCGTCAGAAACCTTGGCAGGAAAAAGGAAAAATTCTAACGAGAAGGAAGTCAGAATATGTTGGTAATTAGATATTTCAAAGGCATTACCTGTTATACTTGCTGTAATTGGAATAAAAAATACGATTATAATGAAATTTGACAGCATAATATTCTGCATATGCTGATCTGGTAGTCAGCGTGTCTTTAACATTTTTAACAGTTCCATCGGTCACTAAATTTCTACACGCTTCTTGCTGTTATTGTTTTTGTTAATTAGCTTTGGCTCATGTTAAGTTTCTCATTGTATTGAAACGTTTCTTTATATTTAGTAGTAATTTTATTATACAAGTTCTCGTCACTCTTAAAAATCAAATATTTTGATGCACGGATATGGCGATGTTAGTAACGCTGATGGATAAATACTTGTTGTACTTATATATCAGTGCTAGTTATGCTGATAGATCAATATTTGTTGCACTAAGAAATCGATATTGTTATGCTGATAAATCAATAGATTTAAGTTCAAAGATCAATATATCTTATGCCTATATGTTAATATGTGTTATTCTTATAGATCAAACTCTCATATGTTCATTGACCAATACTTGTTATTCTTTCATATCAATATTTACAACGCTTTGATGTCAATACTGGTCATGTTGCAAGATAAAAATTTCTCACATCAATAGATCGATAAATATTTTTTTTATGAAATCAATGTTTATTATACTGATAAATCAATATATATATAATGCTAATAGATAAATATTTATCACATCAATAAATCGATTAATAGTTTTGGTAAAGAAATCAATGTTTATTATACCGATCATTCGATATCTGTTATCTTAATAGATTAATATTTATTATCCAATTAGAAAAAAATATCTGGTGAATGTGGTGTCTTTAATGTTGTATTTATAGCAATCACATTTAAAAAGCAGCATTTGTAATTATTTAACATCGGTGTTTGCCATCGGTTTTCCTGTATACAAAACATGATCCGCAGCAATAGCTTTAAATGATGGGATTCTTGGTTTGATTCTTATGTTGCAAGACCATATAAATTTCAGTTTTGAGACCTATTTTGAAACGAGAAGCAGTCTTAAAAGCAGAAAAAACACGAATACAAGTCGGTTCAATTACACACTACGTCTACAGAGATTAAATACTGAATTTTTGGTGTTGCTACGCGACTGTTTTATTAAAGTGCCATCATGGAACAAATTATGCGATATATTTTACACACATTACGGCATCATGTAAGTACATTGTTTATTGCCAAATTAACGTCTTGTGACATGTGTTCTATTTCACCAGAATTGGTGTACGAAAAAGCGTTACCAGTCAGCTTTGATCATGCAAAAGCCCAGTGCAAGCTACGATATTACGTGTCCAATACAAAGCACGGGAAGCTATATCAGATAGTGTAAGTTTATTTTTGATGAAGAAAATATCTAAATTTTTCCACTTGAGCCGCAAATAATGTATTACCAAATGAGATAAAAACCTGCCACAACCTCATTTGACTACTTAAGCCGATAAGGAATTGTGTCCAGATCCTGTCACAGTAAAATGTTTCTTCTTAAGCCAAAAACAATGAACAACTAGGTCCAAAACTATCACAACCTATTATTTCTACTCAAGCCGCAAACAATATATTACCGAATGTGTTCAATTCCTGTCACAATTTTGTTCCGCTTGAACTGAAAACTATATATTACACATACTGTAATCAAATATTTTCACGAAGTTTTCTCAAAACGTTTCACAAAGTTTTCTAACCATGCCAAACACAATTTATTTCACAGACTTTAATACCAAAAGTGTTCCAGTATCAGATTATTGCTAATGTTCACTATTTTGCATGTGAATATTGTTGAAATCAAGTTCATATTAATGTCTATATAGTTTGAATCTGAAAACTAATTAAATATTTTACCCTTTTGAGTATCCTGATATTGATATTAGTGGGAATATGTATTTCAGGCAATATCTGTCCTAACTGAAGTACAGTAATCTGTTTCTACTATTTATCTGCCCTAATTGAAGTACAGTATTCTGTTTCTACTATTTATCTGCCCTAGTTGGAGTACAGGAATCTGTTTTTACTATTTATCTGCCCTAATTGAAGTACAGTATTCTGTTTCTACTATTTATCTGCCCTAGTTGGAGTACAGGAATCTGTTTCTACTATTTATCTGCCCTAATTGAAGTACAGTATTCTGTTTCTACTATTTATCTGCCCTAGTTGGAGTACAGGAATCTGTTTCTACTATTTATCTGCCCTAATTGAAGTACAGTATTCTGTTTCTGCTATTTATCTGTCCTAACTGAAGTACAGTAATCTGTTTCTACTATTTATCTGCCCTAATTGAAGTACAGTATTCTGTTTCTACTATATATCTGCCCTAGTTGGAGTACAGGAATCTGTTTCTACTATTTATCTGCCCTAATTGAAGTACAGTTTTCTGTTTCTACTATTTATCTGCCCTAATTGAAGTACAGTATTCTGTTTCTGCTATTTATCTGCCCTAGTTGGAGTACAGTAATCTGTTTCTACTATTTATCTGCCCTAATTGAAGTACAGGAATCTGTTTCTACTATCGTATCTGCCCTAAATGAAGTACAGTATTCTGTTTCTACTATTTATCTGCCCTAATTGAAGTACAGTATTCTGTTTCTACTATTTATCTGCCCTAGTTGGAGTACAGTAATCTGTTTCTACTATTTATCTGCCCTAATTGAAGTACAGGAATCTGTTTCTACTATCGTATCTGCCCTAAATGAAGTACATTGATATGTTTTTACTATCGTATCTGCCCTAAATGAAGTACATTGATATGTTTTTACTATCGTATCTGCCCTAAATGAAGTACATTGATCTGTTTTTACTATCGTATCTGCCCTAAATGAAGTACATTGATATGTTTTTAATATCGTATCTGCCCTAAATGAAGTACATTGATATGTTTTTACTATCGTATCTGCCCTAAATGAAGTACATTGATATGTTTTTAATATCGTATCTGCCCTAAATGAAGTACATTGATATGTTTTTACTATCGTGTCTGCCCTAAATGAAGTACATTGATATGTTTTTACTATCGTGTCTGCCCTAAATGAAGTACATTGATATGTTTTTACTATCGTGTCTGCCCTAAATGAAGTACATTGATATGTTTTACTATCGTGTCTGCCCTAAATGAAGTACATTGATATGTTTTTACTATCGTGTCTGCCCTAAATGAAGTACATTGATATGTTTTTACTATCGTGTCTGCCCTAAATGAAGTACATTGATATGTTTTACTATCGTGTCTGCCCTAGTTGATGTGCATCCAATGTCTAGTACCAGAACACCAATATGACTATATAATGATGCATTAATATGACTAACCTTACAACTGCCATTTTGCCCTTCAATATCGTTATGTCTTTTAAATTAAGCTGCTTAGTCGATTTGGTTAAATTACTTGAATCTATTCGAACGAATATCCTGTGCTCATTCTTCTTGGAAGCGAGGCTAGAAATTTAGACTCGATTGAAGCTTAATTTATGAAATACGATGTAAATTATAAAATATCGGTAAAAGTGTCCTAATTTCGGCAATGCCAGTGCGAATTCGACATTACGGATTCTGTAAAACTCTGTACTTAATGACATTCTGCAAAAACGTCATGAGAAATAATTAATTTATCAAAAGTTGGTATTATTTATTTCTTATTTAATTGTATTCATTGACACCCCCTTTTTCGCGGCAGATTTACATGGGCCGAAAAAATTATTCTTCTAAATCAACAGGCACGACGACACAAGGCCAAGGAGGTTAGCTACAGCTCCAAGCAAATGGTTGTGGGAGCGGGACTTCCTTCTTTGGCTGAATGAAGGAAAGCTAGAATACACTGCACAGAAAAACAACAAGAAAAAGGACACTGGATACCAAAACGAACGGTCCAACATTATAAGTTGGAACAAGTTTTCGAGGTTTTTGTAAATCCATTAAAGATGTATTTTCCACGATATTGTCAAGAGTCGCTAGGCGGTTAAATATTTGAAGAGTTACAGGCTGCTTTGGTGCAATAAAACATAAAGTATTGTACATGCAGTCCACGTGATGCTATCATGAAATAATTTAGTCTATTCGATGAATACGAAAATCATCATCGCCAATAAATTAATTATAACGTGGATTGAAAATGCACTATGTTATTGACACGTGAGTATAACAAGCAGTTACAAATCGATCGATTTTAAACAGATTAGCAATGTCTCTTTATGTTCTGACAATCCACACAGAACTGAAATAAATAATAAATTGCAACCAAAACGCAAAGATTAATGGAAGAGCAGCTAGTATTTAAATATACATGTCTCGCCCATGGCAACATTCACAGAACAATGACTCTTAATTTGATCACTATTTTTGAAAAACTAAATTAAACATTTTTATTTCTTAAAAACAAAACTACTTGATCATACAAAATATTTTTTTAAAAATAAACATAATGACTTAATGCAACTAGATGCTGGTAGATTTGTCATTAATTAATCAAAAATGGAAACTATGTACAATCACGTCATTCATTTCAATTGTTATAACATTTTTTAAAACATGTAAACATTGTTTTAAAAGAACTGAATAAATATTAGAACACATTGCAGGTAAATTCAGTTATGAACAAATAAAATATAAACTTTTAACAAGTGACTGAGAGGTAATTATACGACCTAATATTGATTAAACCATGCAATAATATCAATAAATCTGTTACGTCATGTGATAGTGTTTTAGAGAAAATGTGCTACGTAAGATCTATTTCAATTGTCCGATAAATATGATTACTATCTGGGTTTTTTTTCTCCAGAAATGAGTCTGACTATACCGTGATATTATTTGTTTATCAAAGACTTTCTAAAACATCGTAGCTCTAATAAAATATAATCGCTTTGCAGTTAAAAATATTTTGACCTGTTGCATTTATATGCTGATAGTTTTGACTTTAATATTTTCAGTTCGTACGATTCTAGCAGAGGGTCATCCTATCGTTATGGAAATAGTCAAAACTCATCACGAAAGGGTAATGCTGGCAGGAAATCAGCTGCAAAAAGTAGCGAAGAATGTAGACCCAATGCGGAGATATTTGCGTAAGTCTCATTTTATATATAGAATTTTTAGCATTAGTAGTCTCTGGATTGCAATTGATGAAACTATCAATACTAATAAATAATGATATGTACTTGACGGACACATCAGTACGCAACGAACCTCTCGCAAAATCAAGTGAAAGCAACAAGGTACGGTGTGTGTGATATGGAATTTTACGTAGCTATAGCAATTTTGCAGTCATATCGCCACGATTTCTGCAGTGTGGCAGTTTATAGTAATGGCAAGCACTGGATTAACATGCCGCAGACAGGCAGCATCTTGTCCCGCTCAGTGAAATTATCCTGACACCAGACCGACCGTTCCTAAAATTGACCTCTTAATGCTGAACGCCTAGATAGACAGCTGTTAGTAACATTTTAATAAGTCTTTGCTATAACTCGGCAGGGCTTCCAACCTACGACCTACCGCATCCGAGACGATCGCTCTAACCACTAGGCCACCGGCAAAGAACCCATGAATCTTACCACAAACGGCAGGAACACCATACAGATCTGACGAGCTCAGACATATGTCTTATCAACAGTATTAGAAAAAACCGTCGATACAGTTGATGACAGCCTGTAGTACAATCGAAAGGAAAGACTATCCTCAGAGAAAACCCCATCTATGAATACTAATAATACTGCGAGGAGTCCGTAATATCTAATGCCATTAATATATTTCTAAACTTGCGAGGAGTAAGCAACCAGAAATCTCAATAACTGAATCACTGCGGTTCCTGCATCTATTAATTGACTCGTACTACATGCATAAGAAGGCATTGGGTCTGTTCAACAACATTCAGACTGCAGGAAGGTGTGAGTCACAGCGGCTTTATACAAATGTTGAACACAAATACGAGGAATAAGGCCATGACGACGACGACGACGACGACGACGATGGCTATAACCTTCAATTAAAGATAATCGACATCAAAAGATAGGAGTTAGTTGCTATAAATTGTTCCAACAATAGACTTTTTTTCTGTCACAGAATATGGCAAGAAATAACTTAGTTTCGCCTAAGAAACATTTTACCATTTTTCGTTCTACATGCGTACAATGTTACCTAGGGTGAATAATTGTTTTTCTAGTTAAGCAACTTAACTAGCATGTATCTCGTTTTATACCGCTTGCATATAAAGAACTAAACGCACGGTATGCAGGGGTATTTCATCATTATTAATTAATACTCCTGTGGATTCAAGGCAAATCTTTTTTTCCTTGCCACACTTGTATTTTGATCTTGTCAAGGATTCAACATACTATATTTTTGTTCTCCAGCCATAGGGCTGTTTATATGGATGTATATACGTATGTCTGTGCACATGGCACATTCATGAAAGGTGGGCGTGGTCAATACAATTGTGCTAACCGAATTCAGGAAAACTGTCTGCTTTCTATACGTGTGTGTATGCGGGTATAGCAGGCTGTCTGTCCGTCTGTGCGCACAGAGGTTTGTTACAAAGAAAAAGTAGGAATATTCTTCCATGAATCGGGGGGGGGGGGGGGGTTGCCAACCTGTAACAATATAACACAAGGGAAGGCACGAGTCCGCACCCCTCGGTAGTTCCAACCCTGCTAGTTTATCCTAATTGCGTCTTCTAATTTCCAACTTAAGCCAGTCTTATTCACGAATAGTTCAATTTTCAAAACAGATCAACACACTTCGTTAAGTTTGTGACATACTGGACAAAATGCAATAATAAAGTTCGCCGATTTTGTCGTCTGGACAAGTGCAGTCTAGCAGTACAGGAGGGCCCCGAGTGGCCGAGTGGTCTAAAGCGCTCTGCGTGACGGATGACAGCCATCTCACCTCTGTCTGCGTGAGTTTGGGTCTAAGATTCGGCTAATGTAGTTATGTGAGAAAGGTCGCCAGTAGATTCTCGTGGGTCGGTGGTTCTTTCCGGGTGGTTTCCAAAGTTTTTCCTCGACCAATAATACCGGTCGCCAATGTGTGCTGAAAAATGGCGTTAAACCCTATAAAAACAAAAAACAAATTAGCAGTGCCGTTTGCATTCGGATAGACTTTGAATTTCACCATTGACCGAAACGTAAGATCCGAACAACCTCAAGTCCACGATAAATATAGTTAATGTAGATTGTGATGCGTTTTAATTTTGGTGGCAAAAACAAATTGATTTTTGGTAAAATTGGTGCTGATTGCTGGTTACATGGTTGCACAGTGCATTGTTAACACCTGCAACAAAGCTACTATTTGAAAATAGATGTCAATACTTATACGTCTTCTTGTATTTAGCGCTGAAATAATTACTTGAGGTTGAATGGATCTTACCTTTTGGTCAAAGGTGAAATCCAAAAATATAATGATTTTACAATTTAAAGGATTAGCATACACATCATGATGTTGAAACCTGAAAAAACCCAGGTACTCTATTCTGTGTCATCAATTATAAATTGAAAGTAATCGATAAAGTGCTCTACTTTGTTCAATGTCAAGTTTCAGTAGATGAAATTAATACTGCATTGATTAGTTTGCATGCAGTATTGCATTGCTATTAATATACTGACTTGAGCGTGGAAAAAAACGGAGTCACTAACGCATAGTAATATATATTTTTCAGCTCTAGTCTGCTAATAATATTACGATGATTTCGCATTCTTACTAAAATAATGCAATGACTTAGCAAATTAAAATACTCTAGCAAAATAAAAATAGAAGCATTTTTAATAACTAAGTTTTTCCAAAAGTTGGATTAATCCAGAATATCTTTCAAACTGTTCCATTAGGTTACCACGTTGGCATACAAGACACGTGTTAAACATAATTATTAATAAAAACAATATTCTATTTTGTGTTAAACATTCAACTGTTTCGTACAAATATAGTATTGTTGGGGGGGGGGTATTTTTTCATGAACAATTGCAACATTCTGTTAAAACCATCAAATTGGTAACATAAGTACTTGGTATTTGTCGTACATTCCTTGCTGACGTTAACCATGGAAGAAGAAACATGTATCACATTACACAGAACAGGAATAAAACCAACCGGAATAAAACTCACCGTAATAAAACTCACCGTAATAAGCCGGTAATAATGTGCACCTTTAACAAATATGCATATACACACATGCATGGTGAGTCTGTATGTTTGAAAGTTGCACATATACTTTTATTTCATTATTTTTCTCATTAGAGTTGTATGATTACGAGGTTTACTATGTTGAGGGGTGGGTGGGTTAGAGCATTGCATTGTAGATTGTTTTGTATCTTTATTTAAGGTCCAAAAGTCTATTTCACTGCAGTTCTTTTAGAAGCAGTATTTCTAGGTTACTGCATTTTTATTCGAAAAGATAAACGAGATTTTCTGAGCTACGATGTACAAAGTTAGGAGTTTAAAAAAATTCAATAAAAACTAGTTTATATTTTTCTATATAATTGAAGTAACGTTTTAATTGCATACCCATTTTTCATTTCTATTCAGAGCTAAATACTAATGAAACAAAAAATAATTTATTTTTGCTAGATTCAAAAGATAATACACAGATAGTTGATTTAATTTATTAGTACAACAAATTGTATTCATAATTCCAACTGCTATAAATTATTCCAATTTTCTGCAATCTGTCTTGATGTAAACCGTCATGTGATACTGAATGATTTATATATATATATATATATATATATATATATATATATATATATATATATATATATATATATATATATATATGTATGTATGTATGTATGTATGTATGTATGTATGTATGTATGTATATATATATATATATATATATATATATATATATATATATATATATATATATCGGTAATTTATGCAGACTACTTTGGTTCCATGTTACCTGGTAAGTCTACGTGAAGATTCAACAATAAGAACTCTCACACTATAATAAGTCCAACTTACAAATCTTCGTAAATACCGACGAAAATATGCAACCTCCCAATTAAAATAGCATATTAGAAGTAAAATATAAATACACAGTTATTCTCGCAATTCAATATTCACATCTTTCGTCAAAGTAAGGTTATGCTAGGCTTTTCAAGCCAGTCTTCAGAAATTATTGCATATTGCTTGGAAAATGGGTTCCGCCAGCTGTTATTAAAGGTTAAGGTCATGTGGCGAGCAAGGAATCTCATTAAACTGGACAGGAGTTTGTTTTTGAAAAGTCGAGATGCGTAGAAAAAAGCAAGAAAGATTGTTATAACAACACGAGTTATGCTAATAAAGCTTGGTGAAAACATCAACCAACTTGTTTTATTGAAAGAAATGATGTCAATAAGCTTTTTAGATCACTGTTAGGACCCGCTATGACATTCTGCCTATATTAATTTATAAAGAATCGACGACTCTTGGCTAGTGATTTTGGGTCTATATTTTTTTTTGCAGTGTCTATATATGAAGTTATTTTGACAGTTTTGTAGCCAGACGAAATTATTTGACAGTTTTGTGTCGATATGAAGTTACTTTGACAGTTTTGTGTCTGTATGAAGTTATTTTGTCAGTTTTGTTTCTATAAGAAATTATTTGGACAGTTTTGTGCGTACATGAAGTTATTCCAACAGCTTTTTTCTTAATGAGGTTGTTTCTTAGCATCGATTAGTCTTATGTATTCGCAGGAATTACAACTCGTACAGACTAGAAAAACAGAGAAGGCAGGCTGCAGCTGTAATAATACAGAAAACTATTAAAGGATGGTACATCCGACACAAGATTAAAGTTCTCAAGAGAAAGGTAATCGTAATATTTTTTTAGCACACATTATTTCTATAACTCGTTTATCAATGCCACAAGCGCTAATCCACATAGTCGAGTCTTTACGCCTAATGCTGGTATTTCTTTAACAAATCAAAAGGGTAGATAAATCATACTGTCGTTAATAATGTAGACAATAGTTCTTTCGAACATAGATCGGTAACATTTAGTGCTATGTTAGCTATTATATTTTGAAAGCCAGTTTGAAATAATACAATTGCATTAGCTGTTTTTTTTAGTGATTAAGTTTTAAAATATATTAATTTAATTTGCTCCCTGAACAGAATGTCATTACAAAATTAACTTTTAGTAAATATTTTATGAATGATTTTTTTAACGACTAAATGCATCAGTACAATGATTGTACATGGGTTGCAGTGTTCCAGTGCCCTATGGAACACTTTTGAAAGAAACCTCACGGTTCGCAAAGACTTTCAAACACAATCGCTTTAAATGATCATGTTAGATGGTATCTAAATGCATATGAGACAACACATTTAAAACGCTAAAATAAATCGTAAACAAATACATACAATGTACGTAACAATTGTAACATTTTGAAGGGTTGTTTTGAGGTGAGAAGAGGATGGTTTACTACAGTCTTTGGAGTTGTGTATAGTTTTGCTGTTTTGTTAGACAATCAGCGTCAGTTTTATTTGCAACTATACTTTTCCTAACGTTACTGTAGTGTATGGATTTCATCCTGTATGAACCAACTATGGAACGATGTGAAGTTTTAAAAACATTCTTTGAAAATATGCACACATTAAAGGATTTTCATAATCTATTACACATGCGATCCTTCATTTCTAAAATGGTTTTGTTTTTTAAATAATGAAGGAAATTGACAACCATACAACTTTTAAAAATGAAAGCCGTATGACGTGATCAAGATTATTCCACATCGAATTTATCATTGTTTTTGTGTTTTCTTTGATTTGTACATTGATGTCAAAAGGCATTACTTGAGCATGGAAGAAAATGGGAGCGATTTATAGAAGAATACAGGGAGACGGTTGCTAGGATACAGTCGAGATATGGAGTTATGAAATACAAAGTTCCGCTTGATCTGAAACAGGTTCAGACATTTATGGATCATAAACACAGTAAGTATAATAATCAAGCCATACCGATTCAGATTGGATTTTATCACTTGTGGAATTTGAACGTAAATCTCGTAATAATTTTCACTGACATGCTCGTCTGAGCAGAGCAAGACACAATGTTAATATCAATTGTACCTCGTTTTGGAATCTTTCTCCAGAAAAAATGCCAATGATGTCCGAATGATATCAAGATGTTATTTGCCTTTTCCGCTAAGAAGACAGTTAATGAAATCATAATGATAAAAACAACTGTTATTGGACTGCTCAACAGGAATAGGAAGCGCAAAGTTTTACAATATTATTCAATGAATAGAAAATATTATATCGACTTTTACAAGAAGGGTTTTAAGCCATTTGAAAGGAAAGAGCTAAGTCAATTGTGATAGGTTTTTCTGTATTTTCATGGAGTATTTTAATATCATTTATTTTATAATATTAATATATTGATTGATTTCAAATTTAAATTAATGTTTGAGAGTCGATTGATTGTGACGCAACACAGTGACTTTGAATAATTATATTTAGAACGCATGATGGGGGGGGGGATAATGATCCGCGTAGTGATTATCAATATCAAATATCAATTGGAGTTTTGCATCTGATATGGCAAATTGAAATAATCATAATTATCAAATACAATATGACACCATATAATACAAAAAATGTATAAATTTGGCAATCAATTAGTGACTTCAACGGTCTTTTCTATTCTGAATAAATAAATGTTACATACACTTTCGTCCTCATCACCAACCAAAAGGTCAGCGTGTTTTTGTTTTGTGTTTTTATGGTTTGACGCCATTTTTCAGCACAAGATAGGCTATACATGGCGGCCAGTATTAATGGTGGAGGAAGAACCCGGAAAAGCCCGGAAAGAACCACCAACACACGAGAAGCTACTAGCAAGCTTTCTCACATACCCACATTGGCCGAATCCTAGACTCGAACCCAAGCAGACAGAGGTGAGATGGCCAAGATTCGTAACGGACAGCGCTTGAGACCACTCAGCCACTCGGGCCCCATAAGGTCAGCGAAGACTAATTGCACATTCCAGACGTTCGGCAGGTTGTTTAATTATAAGATCTTCTGTTACTTCAATTTGACAGGGTATGAGGAAGCATTCAGAAAGATGGCAGATGGGGATAAACTTCCAAAGCAGAATTTGATGAAGTTTTTCGAGGCATGCCAGTTGTACCCAACAGAACAGGAGGTTAGGAAAGGCTTTGACACAGTCAGAGGTATCTATTTCGGAAAATAAACTATGATGGCAGGAAAAATGTATTGAATCAAATTTAGTCTTAAAGACAAATTTTGGGTGGTCAAATAAAAAGCGGTTTACTGGTGCTTAATTTAATAACACTGTGTCTCTTAAAGCAACATTTAATTGGTCAAGTTTTTAATTAAACTGACGATTATCTTACTGTATTCAAACGCTGTCATAAATTATATAAATGACAAAAAATTAAAACGTATTAATCTATTGAATTCTGCTAACAAATGCCAAAGTAGACAGGTATATACACTCGACATAATCATGGATGAAATAAACACGATTAAAATTATAAGTCTCTCTACGCATTACTTATTCAAGACAATACCGCGAAATTGGGAGGAAAATGTATTGTCAGATCAAAAAAATCCTCACATCACAGCTTTCCTTTTAAGGATGTTAAACGTCCATGACATTTGTTACCCATAAATCCAATATGTCTCCAAACAAATCTTGATTCTTTCTTCCGCTTGTGCGCCTTTGGGGGCAATCAATATTTATTCAATGGTGCAGCAATAGAATGCTATGAAATAAATTGATTGTGTTTATTGACTGCGACATTTACGAACTCTAAGAATTGCTGCCACTACTGGCTGGTGGCATTTTGTCATATTCAACGTATTTCATAAATCTGATTTCTAATGACCATACATATCCTAGATATTATCAAACATGTTGATCATCGGATCGATTATTTTATGAAACTCATCAATAACATCGATAAAGTGCGATATCACAATATGACATAAAATGCTTATCACACAATGTTTTGATTCTTTTATAAGTGAAATGTGTGTGATACAATACTCTGAATCTATTAAATATGTTTCTGTCATTTGCCAGGATCCGGCAATACAGCAGAAGTTGTTTTTCTCCTTGCCTGTTCCTCAAGTGTTGGTGGTGTCCCCTTTAAGGACCAGCTTCATTTAGTCAGGGACACAGTCAAATCCTTTGATATCGCCCCAGATAGAATTCGTGTAGGAATGATCCCGTACAGCGAAGACATAATCCATTCATTCGACTTGAAGGCGTTTAAAAAGAAGGAGGATATGTTGCAAGCAATAGGTATAAAGCATTTCATTTCTGATATCTGTAAAGCTCACACTTCTAGTGCTTGATTCTGTAATTGTGAAACACTGTTAAGCTGCTTGACATCATCTACAATTCTTACGATCAATCGTCTGTCTCAATCAATCCCAAGCTCGGGAATCCTTTTAAACATGTCCAAAAATTAATCTACCGTCTCAAAATGCCCAATGAAGACACAGGCTTCTCAGTAAATCTCACAATGAATCGCCCTGATCAGTACATCTTAAGATAAATCGCCCTGATCAGTACATCTCAAGATGACTCACCCTAATCAATATGTCTCAAGATGAAACATCCTTCTCTAGTATTGCACACCAGTCTGTGTTATTGTTCCTCCAACAGATTTTAAGAAACAAAACCATTAAGGATACAACAAATGCCCCAAACTTAGTGATTTCATTCTAATCTGACTGTCGCCAAGGTGACCACACAACACAGTCGACTTATTGCTATCTCAAATAAAACTGAAGCTTTTCATATAAACAAGCAGACTGGCTACTCACTACCATTTCTGTTTTCTAGAACAGTAATTTTCAGAAAAAAGTTTCGTCTTGTATGCATGTGTCGAAAGAAGTTATCTCCAAAATTTACGGGATTATTGAGATTATAATGTTTTAATTAAAAAAACGTATCTTTCTTGAAAACATAGTCTCGCCCATTCAAATATGGTGGCTTGTGTTATTATAGAGACTTCGATTTAATTCGATACACCAACATGTTGACAATATTTGAGACCCCCTGTTGACAGTCAGATCTCAAATTATAACTTGTCTACGTTTTGTGCATCATTTGTTCTTATAATCGGTCGTAGAGTGTAAAAAGACGGTGTGCTAACATGATAAACAAGTAGTTACAATATTCCAGTCTGCATTCAATACGTCAGCAATAATTTTAAAGTTTGAACACAAGTGTTAAAACGTCGCATTTGAGAGTAATTTGTACAGATATGTAATCCAGTCTACCTTTAAAGCCAAACCTCAAGCCATCAACCATATTAAATGCCTTTTGTTCATTTTGCATACAATCTTTTGTATCCATTACTGAATTAAATTGTCTCGATGATGCACGAAATAACGCCTTTATCTTGATTTCTTAGTCAAATGGAGAAAACAAAAGTATGTATACATTTATATTATACATATATATTATACATATATATTATACATGTTGTCTTGGATGGACCCTAACAGTGCCCAACACTAACCAAGTTGGGACGAAGAGATGGACCGACAAATGCATCCCGTCTGTAGTGTACATTATTATATAATATCGGTCATTGCAGAAAAGATGGAAGTACGGCCAGGATTGACAAGAATAGATCTGGCTTTGAGGTTGATGCTGGACATATTTAAGGTATTCATGCAAATTTCTCTAGAGAAACAACTTGTCTGCTTAAAACAATATAATTTACTTTACAATGCATGTAATGTTTCCAATAGTTCATGCTTTTGGGATATGTAACATGGTACTGCTGTTCTTATTGGTTATTTGTTTGACCTTTTCATATATTTATATTTCCACTTGTGAAAAAAGAGAAAATATGAAACCAATCAAGCTAGATATCCAATGAGAATAGTTTTCGATGAAGTCAGATAACAAAAATAGAATGTAACATAATATAGGTGAAATGAGCATTGAACACAGACATACAAGAAGTGAATAACAACGCAAATGCAGTCGTGGAAGGTTCAAATGACTGTGGACTGTACGGACTATTGAAGTGCCTTGTATAAGAAGATACATTTTAAGATAACAGATTTAATTCCATATTTTTAATTGTAACGTTTCCGTACTTAAGAACAAACAACATTCACATTTTGCACGTTTGCCTAACTAAACTTTATTAATATAGTGTAAGGAACGTTGTTTATTATCAGCTTTAAGGAATTTACAATAAATATTTCACTGAAGTGTTGCTCTATTGACTGCTAATGTCCCTGTGTGTCTTTATCATACATACTTGAGATAAATATAATGATGAAATAGGTTTCATCGAATGTTTACTATTTTATTAGTTCGGATTACCTTAGCGGTTTGTTTCACTGTCTCACAAGAAAGGGAAAAAATTATTAACAAAACACACAGCACAGATAGGAATTTAAAACAAAAATATAAATAAAAACGACTATGGTATTTATGAAGGATTCAAGACCTGGTGTGCAAAAGATAGCGATTGTGGTGACTGACGGGATCTCCATCGATGCAGAGAGAACGAAGCTAGAGGCTCGCGCACTTCACGAAAGTGGGATATGTGTGTTCGCAGTTGGTAAATATATTAGAACTGTTAAAACTTTAGTTTAAAGTGCTTTGTTTTAGATTTCTGGTGTAAAAATTTAGTGTGTTTTATCCCTGGATCAAATGGAATACTTTAAATTTATCGGTATGGACCGGATTTTCGTTTTCTATTTTAGTACCATATATTTGTTATGTAAAACACAGAGGTTTCAAACTACTGAATTTTACATGAATATGTTAAATTTGAAAAGGCAGTCCATCACAGCTGATAATATAAAGAATCTGTAGATTTCTTTACAAGGCAAAATATTTATAACAGAAAAGAGGCATGAAATTACGAAACAATTTGTGGTCATCTTCTATACCCAGACTTGGTCAGCTGCCGTGGTGGGTATCTGGGCAAGGGTCTTTACTACAATTCCGTCAGCAATATAGTCTCTCGTGTGCTGATGTGCATTGTACATCTCAATGTTTCAATCAGTTATTTAATAAATCAGTCTGTTATCAGGGTTTTAAATATTGACAAGACCTGTAATTTCACGATATCTAACCTAGCAGCAAGTGGATCTATAAACTATGATCTGTGTAAATGAACCTTAAAATAAACATAAAAACAGATTAATGAAATCTAAACACTCACTTTACTAAACACATTCATAGTCAAATTATCTAAAGGTATGCATGTAGAAAACACATCAGTTGGTGCATGTTTGAAAAATAATAATCCGAAAATATACTTGGTACGAAACGGAATATTTAGACGATAGCTGTTGTTTTACAAATGCACATGCTTCATAACTTTTAATTTATTTAAATTTATTTGAATGCAAGCACAATTTGATTATTCTTATCATTTTACATCTTGTTTTCATCATCTCTGATGCTCTTGTGTGAAAAACCCACACGTAAGTGATTCGGATATTGCAATTTAATGACACCATGGTGATATTGATGGGACCATAGTGATATTGATGGTATCATAGTGATATTGATGGAACCATAGTGATATTGATGGGAACATAGTGATATTGAATAGAGAGCAAATATATAAAGGAAGAATAGTTTTATTATAGTGACTTAGTTTGACTAGCATCTTTCACAAATGTTATTACATGACACTCCACATAGATCTTTAAATTGTACCTCATAACAACACAGACAGACAAACATTCAGCTGAGCTTTGTAGCTATTTCGCCATTGGTAGAGATACATACAAATTCGATTTATTAAATAGGGTGCAAGGTTATACTGTATTAATTAGGACAGTCTTCTGTTGTATGACAGTCAATGAGAAACTGATTAGGAATTTTTTTCAAATTATGTCCAAAGAAGTGGCAGTTTATGATAGGTCGCATTGAAGCAAGTGATTAATCTGTTGTAGCTCGTATTTTCATAGACAATAACACTTTCTACACTCAGGAGTCGGAGCGACGACGAACGAAACAGAACTATCTACAATAGCTACATCTATGGATCACGTGTTTTATGCCTATGATGTCAAGTCTTTTGTCCAGATTCAAAAGGCGATAAAGAAAACATTTTGTCTTGGTAAGTACTTTTCCAGTTTTATGCTACTCGTTTTTACATTCACAAGATTGTTACGGTTACTGTAGGAGTCAATCTGCCAATTTGACGAAAATGAAAATCTAGTAAAGACCGCGAGAAGTTACCAGCGGAATGTACGTTCGATAGTATTTTACAAGGTAGAAAATGTTTGGCACTGTATGAGTTTGAAGTTGAAAAAGCGCATCAGTTACGTTAACGTCCACAATTCGTCACTTTGTCTCAACACATAAAATGCACAGCATTTACACCAAAATACCCTTATGTGTATTGACTTAAAGTTATAAAACACAGATCATTTACATGTGTGTCTGGACTTAAAGTCATAAAACATAGATCATTTACATGTGTGTCTGGACTTAAAGTCATAAAACAGACTATTTACATGTGTGTCTGGACTTAAAGTCATAAAACACAGATCATTTACATGTGTGTCTGGACTTAAAGTCATAAAACACAGATCATTTACATGTGTGTCTGGACTTAAAGTCATAAAACACAGATCATTTACATGTGTGTCTGGACTAAAAGTCATAAAACACAGATCATTTACATGTGTGTCTGGACTAAAAGTCATAAAACACAGATCATTTACATGTGTGTCTGGACTTTAAGTCATAAAACACAGATCATTTACATGAAAATTTCCATGTGTATCTGGACTTGCACTAGAATAGTATACATCAACTTTCAGTTCTGCACTTCAAAGTCTTATGCATCAAAAGATCGTCGTGCGATCAGACCTATGCTCGTAACGGAACAATATGTAAATTTATTTCGATGTTTAATGTGATGCGCACCAAGACTTCAGCTCATAAAAAGTATCTCATGTAGATATAAATTTCCATGTGCATTAGGACTTGAACTCGTACAAATGAACCTCGTTTATATTAAGATTCCTATTTGATACTGACGTGAAATCGTACAAATGAACTTCGTTTAGATCAAGAATCATATATGCTTCTGACTTAAACTCGTAAATTATGCTTGATTTACAGCAAGATTTGCATGTACGTCGAACACAAACGATTTACAGCAAGATTTGCATGTACGTCGAACACAAACGTATAAAGCACACATAATTTATATCAAGATTCCCATTCTTCGTACATTGATTTAAACTCTTAGCACATAATGTATAGTCAAATTCCCATGTGTGTGTCTCGACCTGTACTCGTAACACATACACTTTACTTCAAGAACCCTTTGTGTGCCTTGACTTGTACTAATATGACCTGTCAAAACTGACTTTGATAAGGAACGGTCATCATGTATACAGTGATTATCCAAAGTAAAAATTTCCTTGTTGCTCAGAATTAGAAAAATCAAGCAATGCACATCGATTCAAATGATCTAAATCATCTTGATCAACAGTTGCAGGTCGTGAAATATAATATTGATTAAATGGGGTACGCAGTATTTTTAATGCTGCATAACAGAATCTACTATTTTGATAGTTATTGGATTTTACGAATTAATCCACTTTATGCATTGAGTCTATCAAATTATATATATATATATATATATATATATATATATATATATATATATATATATATATATATATATATATATATATATATATTACTTGGGAAAAAATGCCAACAAAGACTCCCAAACACGACGGTCTTTACTGACAACAGGAGATGGGAACCTTCTTTTTAATGCCCTTTCCATGCTTATAAAAATGGTACTAAAAGCTGCCTCGCTTGGCGTTCAGCATTAACAGGTTAGTGTTTGGCCTTATCGGCCTGGTTTCAGGATAATGTGACTGGGTGGGACATCATGCTACATGTCTGCTACATGATGCCCCAGTGCTAGAGATCACTATAAACTGCCTCACTGCAGACATCGTAGCGATATGCAGGGATGGTCCTGGCTTTTAAAAAGCTGTCGCCAAAAAAATCGCCAACCTCAATATTTTGTCGCCAATTTTCAAACAGTGTCACCTGAACAAGTAGTGCACATTTTTCCAAGTGTTAATTTAGTCTATTAATGTAACAGGCAGTGGAAATTACAAAAGATGGGTTAGTTATATTAATACTTTAATTACAACAAGTATTAACAAAATGTTACAAAGTGTTACATGAAAAGCCGTCGCGATTTTAGGGCTGCCCACTTGTTGAATGCAGTTTCTAAGTATAATTTTTCACATCTGTACATGCTGATTCTCATTAAATTCTTGAGAGATGAGATGCAGAGTTTATTTCTGATGTCAGTTTTTATGAGGTTCATCTTACTGAATCCATGTTCACAGTCTACAGTGCTGACAGGTGAAACCAGAAGATGGGTTAGTTGTATTAATACTTTAATTACAACAAGTATTAACAAAATGTTACAAAGTGTTACATGAAAAGCCGTCGCGATTTTAGGGCTGCCCACTTGCTGAATGCAGTTTCTAAGTATAATTTTTCACATCTGTACATGCTGATTCTCATTAAATTCTTGAGAGATGAGATGCAGAGTTTATTTCTGATGTCAGTTTTTATGAGGTTCATCTTACTGAATCCATGTTCACAGTCTACAGTGCTGACAGGTGAAACCAGAAGTTTCTCAGCAGCCGCAGATGCGCAAGGGTATGTTGCCCTGGATCTCACTGCCAACTGAATCAAGTCCTTAACACCTCCTCTATAAACCTTACCATTCCTGAGAACTTGAACCCTAGCATAAGCCACAAAGCCAGACAACTCCTGACTAACCTTTGACTGATTACCTTACCCACAAGTAAACAAGTAATCTGAAACAATACTTAAAACCTCTGAAAGAATGGAACTGTTAGTCTGTGAACCTTACTTGGTTAGAGCACTCAAAACTATCGAATCACCCTCCTCCGTGAACCTTGCTTTTAGATTATCTATAACAATATCTATACATTTTGCACAAGACAATGCAGCCTCTGACCTTTGCTTAGCACCATCGCTAATCGTATGGCCTTTGTACTCAAAAGTACACAAACCTGATGAATCTAAACTTGGTTCTGCTGGAATCGCAGAAAGAAACCTAGAAAGGTTACTACCAGACTAGAACCTCAGTCTGTCAAGAAGCTCAACAGTGGAGTGGAGAAGGGGATTAACCTCGGTCAAGTCAATATTAGATCTCTGATAAGCTTGACACAGAACTGCCAAAGGCCTCAGAATGTCAGCCATATAGTGTGCTGTATAAACAAATTTGAAACAAGCAATGGGCTTATACAGTGCAAAAGCCTTTGCAGACGTGTCTTCCAAGAAGACACTAACTAGAGCTTGACAATTATCAACAACTGCATGTACACTACCTTCAAAACTCAGCCACCTTGTGTGGAAAACCTGATGCAAGCGAGTGTGAGAAGATTCCAACACTGACTGAATTGCCTCAAGCCTACACATATTACGGGGGGAATAGGCAAAATACTTGTACATATTATTCAGTATATCTTAAAACTTAACTAAGTATCTAACCTCGGCAGCTGCAGCGCCTGTACCCAGAGCTAACCGATGTGCAATGCAGTGCGTTGGAAGCAAACCTTTAGTAGCCTCCTTCAACCTGGTAACAACACCACTCTTGCAACACAACATGACTGCAGCACCATCGGTTTATAAACCAATCAGATTGTCCAGACTACAACCAAATGACTGAATTAAACCTAACAACTCAGAATATGGCCTAGTGGTTAGAGCGTTCGTCGCGGAAGCGGGAGGTCGTGGGTTCGATCCCCGGCCGAGTCATACCAAAGACTTACAAAAATGGTACTAACAGCTGCCTCGCTTGACGCTCAGCATTAAGAGGTTAGTGTTAGGACTGGTCGGCCTGGTGTCAGGATAATGTGACTGTGGGACATCATGCTACATGTCTGCGGCATGATGCCTCAGTGCTAGACATCACTATAAACTGCCTCACAGCAGACATCGTAGCGATATGACTGAAAAATTGTTAAAGCTACGTTAAAAATCCTAATCAAACAAGCAAACAAAAATCAGAATATATAGGTTCTGCGTTTGTGGTTTGAAGCTGACGAATACCTAGAAATTGTGTCATTGATGAACACTGCCAACCAAACTAGTTAAGTACCTAACATAAACAATCAAATTATGATATACTGAAACATCTGTGCTCTCATAAGCATGACACTGTAAACACGAGATTCCTTGACCTCGGTAACCATCTCATCAACTATTACATCAGCCAACGACTGCTGAAACTCACTGGTGCTTTTGTGACTGTCAAACGATGTGTACTTATCTAATTTGAGGTCTGAGAGTTGGGTGGCGCCCTGAAATAGAAATAATCATTAATTTTGTATGCCATAAATATTTCATTGATAATTATACATGTTTTGATATATGATTAACAAAAAATTGGCATTTATACAACCATCACGGTGTACTACAGTAACATCACATTGAATATATTAAGGATGTACACGTGTTTTTTCCCTATGTTACTATCATTTAAATCCATAACAAGCTATATAATATAATATTCTCAATACATGTGTGATACACAACTGGTGCAGCTTTGGGACAATTGTCTTAGCCAGGTTGTAGTAAGCCGCAAAAAAAGTGTTCCGCATAGCACTAATAATAGCATTTTTGCTTTTACTAATGGCAGTGATCTTCGCTGCTTCCATGGTGCAGGCATCCCGCATCACCGTTTGTGCACATGTATGACTGTTGTTACCTGAAGAAGAAAAAATGCATTATCAACGTTAGTTGACATGTTAATAATAATAAAACCCTATGATCGTACATTGCAATGTAAGATAAGTGACGTATAATGCGACCGTCGATTGCATGCATTCTGTAATTAAATAACCCCCACCCCTTTATGGCTAGCTTCACAAAGCTTCTAGTGAATTGCTTCCTAAATCCCAAGAATGATCACTGAATGCTGTATAAATTTTCTCAACAAACAAAATAGGATCTCCATTTCCACGAATGAAACTTACAGGAGTCAACATTGGACCGTATATATAAGCATAAATTCACACCCAATTTATGGATTCTTTCTACTCCTGTATTTTGAGAAATAAATAATTATTTTTTTATTATGCAAAACATGGATTTTTTTTTTTTGCTATTTCTTGTTGCGGAGTTTAAGTCTCTGCAGCCGTAGCACGGGATTGATGGTACAAGGAAAATATCAATGAGTAAAATATACAAATATTACTTACCCCGCCTGGATTCATGTTTGGTGACACACTTCTTCAAAACATCACAGCCAGTTGTAAATGAATTGACGAACTTTGCCTTGATACATACATCACAGACCATCTGTTTTAACTTTTTATCATATCTCAGCCATGGACGCCCAAGTTTCCAACTGTCTAGAACTTTTTGGGAATTTTTGCCCCGTTCATCATAATGTGGTGTTGCACTTGAAGCACTACATGTAGATGATGTTGGACTGCAAGGTTTATCATCGGGTTCAATGACTGTATTGTCCGATGAATTTGCACTAAATCTAAACGCAGTTAATTTTTGTAACTTAGGATGAGATGATGAACACGCAACGTCTAACTTCCGTTTGCTCACAATAATGTTGCACTGGCGACAGATATAATTGTAATTGAGATTTTTCCATTTGCTTTGTATTTATACACAGTAGTCGGTACTTCAAAGGTTATAAGTTTTCTATGAAGGTTCAGCAAACCTATTGTATTGATATATGTAAAAAAGAGAAGGATTAGCCATTCTATTAATTGTATCTGTTCTATTCGCGTCTTCAGAAGTCGGTTAGTTGTAGGTATAGTACGGTAGCATGATTGACTGTATCACAGCATACAGTACTCAGCCCAGATGTCAGTATAAGTAGATTATGATCTAACAATGCACTGTAGAGATGGGGTTGTCAATACGAACAAAGGATTGTTTGTGTAACATTTTGATTCCAATGCTTTGCTTAGTCAAGTTTGTGGCTTCCTTTTGTTCTCATTTTTAATTTATCCAGTCCAAATCCATGATTGTATGTACAAATTAAATAACCAAAGTCTGTCGCAAAAAAAAATCGCCAGATGAGATATTTGTCACTTTGTGTCGCCAAAAAGGAAACAAAAACGCAATTTGCGACATTGGCTGAAAAAATTGTTTAAGCTACGTTAAAAATCCTAATCAAACAAACAAATATAAGTCATCTTGTTTTGAGAAAACGCCACATTAAATCCGAAAATATTTCACTATCGAGCTATTATTCTTATCAGTAGGTAATCCCACCTTTCACTATCTTCAAATTACAGATCTTTCCTTTAGAATTCATATATCTTTTACTCTTATCACGCGGCAATACTTACTAAACCATGCGCACTGTGCATCATCATCTTCAGTCTCTTGACCTAGTGTGGTCGCTGAGGCACTTTGCTGCTGAACATCAGACTATCGTCTGTGTCTACATCCCCGTTTATTTGTACCCTCCTGCCAATTTCAGTAACGAAAAGCATAAACAAGATAAAAAGTCAATAAATCTTTTTCAATTCATTCATTGATTTATAATTTCTAACCCGATTGCGACCAGGGTGTCCATAACACCTTTATCGTCTGCGCTCTAATGCTTAACGGAAGTTTTCATTACAACCATGGCCATCCTCGAGATCAATTTCCAATTCCTGGAAAAGTCCATTTTGAGCAAAGGTGCGGATGCATAAATACGTATGTACGTACATAGAAGGTAGATTTTATAGGTGGCAAAGGGATATAACTCTTAACATTACCGTAGTTGACGGAAGTATCCGGGAGTAACCAAATAGGAGCAATGACGTCACTCTATTTGCGAAACAAAGACTTGCCCAAATTGTATGCAATATGGTGTCGTGTTAGTATGAAAATTTCCGTTAAGCATATCTTGTTTATGCTTTTCGTTACTGAAATCGGCAGGGGGGTACAAACAAACGGGGATGTAGACACAGACTATAGTTCCTTCCACTTGTCTCAATCATGAGCCAATGCCTGTGTCTCCACAACACTTTTCCTGGTCCATTCTGTGATGTTGTCACTAAACTTTTTTTCTCTGTCTACCGCTCCTTTTACCACCTTGGACACTACCCTGCAGTTCTGTTGTGGATAGACTATTGGCTCTATTGCAACATTAGTTATCTATAAAATAAACGAGCAGACATTTGTTACATTACATCAGTTTGACTGGTCCATTAATGCTTTTAATGTGTAAAATAAAGTTTGACTGGTCCAGTAAAGTTATTAATATGTAAAATAAAGTTTGACTGGTCCAGTTAAGTCTTTAATATGTAAACTGAATTTTGATTTGTCCACTACAGTTATTTTGTAAAAAGAAATTTGAATGGTCCAGTAAAGGTTTTAATTTGTAAAATGAAGTATCTTATCTTGTAATAATTAGAATAATGCAACATTTTGAGTACTGGCTTTTAAAAATTGCATCGTCTTAATTCGCTTCAGATGTACAATTGTAATAAGTTAGTTATTTTCCAAGAATTTATTATCGTTTTCAGTAAATCAGTGTTAATGTTTACATGTCTAGTTATGTTGTAGAAAACAGAAAAAAGAACAAAAACAAGATGAAAATTTCATACAAATTTGTAATTTTATAGCAAAAACATTTATACTTAATGGCATTTCTCTTAACTTAATCTCTTTCAGAATTGTGCCAATATTTATGTTCTAATTAAGTATAGTAGTCCTCTTTGTTTTAAAAGATATTAAATGAGCTTGAAGTCTTTTTCTCATTTAGTTTAACATGGCTGTTTCAAGTACTGAGATGTTCAATTTCAATTAGTGAATGGCAACGGCACAATGAATACGGAAATACATCAATGCCAAGCTAATTTACCTCGCGACAGTTTTCTTACCTGTCTTGTTTGGAACCACATATTTCTATCGGAATTCCTTTATCTTGTTCGTTGATGACGCGGACTTACTAAAGCAATTGCAATGGTTATTATCTGTAAAACACGTGTAGACGGTTATTGTAAAACACGTGTAGACGGTTGTCTGTAAAACACCTGTAGACGGTTATTATCTGTAAAACAGGTGTAGACGGTTATCTGTAAAACACCTGTAGACGGTTATTATCTGTAAAACACGTGTAGACGATATTTGTACCAGTATTTCAGTTTCTAGCAAGTGTAAAATAAAGGGTGACTTATAATAACAATTTTTAGAGTAGTAAAGACGCATGCGTACTGGCGTTGAAATTTCCCTATGTCTTAGCTCATTAAAGATATACAGTTATATATATATGTCCCTATGTCTTAGCTCATTAAAGATATACAGTTATATATATATGTCCCTATGTCTTAGCTCATTAAAGATATACAGTTATATATATATGTCCCTATGTCTTAGCTCATTAAAGATATACAGTTATATATATATGTCCCTATGTCTTAGCTCATTAAAGATATACAGTTATATATATATGTCCCTATGTCTTAGCTCATTAAAGATATACAGTTATATATATATGTCCCTATGTCTTAGCTCATTAAAGATATACAGTTATATATATATGTCCCTATGTCTTAGCTCATTAAAGATATACAGTTATATATATATGTCCCTATGTCTTAGCTCATTAAAGATATACAGTTATATATATATGTCCCTATGTCTTAGCTCATTAAAGATATACAGTTATATATATATGTCCCTATGTCTTAGCTCATTAAAGATATACAGTTATATATATATGTCCCTATGTCTTAGCTCATTAAAGATATACAGTTATATATATATGTCCCTATGTCTTAGCTCATTAAAGATATACAGTTATATATATATGTCCCTATGTCTTAGCTCATTAAAGATATACAGTTATATATATATGTCCCTATGTCTTAGCTCATTAAAGATATACAGTTATATATATATGTCCCTATGTCTTAGCTCATTAAAGATATACAGTTATATATATATGTCCCTATGTCTTAGCTCATTAAAGATATACAGTTATATATATATGTCCCTATGTCTTAGCTCATTAAAGATATACAGTTATATATATATTAACTATTGGTGACAAAGACTAAACTGTGGACATCATAAACATGCTCCTATAAAAAGGGGGTAGGTGTTTAGAAAAATTTAAAACTTAGCTATCTTGGAATTATAAGTTTCAAGGACTGAGTTTCCAATAAAGGTCTGCATTGGTTGCTAGAATAATGTTTTAAATGAAGCACCGATCCATACCAACCATACCAATATTCAAAGCTCAATCACTGGAAGTAGCAAGTTCATATACGGGTGGAAATTCTTACGTAAAACCTTTCATTAAGAAACCGAGATGATTGCACATCATCATCAGTTAATAATTCATTCATAGCAGAAAGCGAACGGCCAGACTGACTTATAATTGTCAAGCAGTTGTGGTAAATTAAAGTCGTTAATTCTAACGCACGGACCAAATAATAAAAAGAAAAAGAAGAAGAAAAAAAATAATAATGGCGTCGTGGTTTATTTATTCTTTGTTACGTTTGCTTTTAACGATGTTTATGGAATTTGTTCTCTTTGTCTGTTTAGTACATGACATAACTAATTATCGAGTTCTCGTTAACAGGGATTTATTTACGCTGCGCATTTACCTTGGCTACTAAACACACTGTGAAACTGGGAAGTTTCCTTTTGAATACGGGACACTATATGGACCCTAAAAATTGAACCAATGAAACGAGATTGAAATCCAGAACATGCTCAAAGAAATGCAAAAACTGCTGGTGCCAATAAGAAATGAAGAACAATGAATGATACAACAAAATGAAGGAACGTGAATTCTTACACGAATTGATTAAAACGAACTTGCTACTTCCAGGCTGCCAGTATTCCTGTCAACGTGATAACATCGCCACAAAAGCTTGTATCTGTAGAAATATTATTTGATGATTACCAAACAAATATTTACTCGGCACCTATAGTGTTACGTTTATTTCAGTTCGTTGTACTATGGTTGGATCAAGATTGTTGGTATAATCTGTCATTTACTTGTAATGACAATACAATGCTCCAAGATTAATCTGTCATTTACTTGTAATGACAATACAATGCTCCAAGATTGTTGGTATAATCTGTCATTTACTTGTAATGCCAATAACATTCTCCAAGATTGTTGGCATAATCTGTCATTTACTTGTAATAACAATAACATTCTCCAAGATTGTTGGTATAATCTGTCATTTACTTGCAATGACAATACAATGCTCCAAGATTGTTGTTATAATTTGTCATTTACTTGTAATGCCAATAACATTCTCCAAGATTGTTGGTATAATCTGTCATTTACTTGTAATGACAATACAATTCTCCAATATTGTTGTTATAATCTGTCATTTACTTGTAATGCCAATAACATTCTCCAAGATTGTTGGCATAATCTGTCATTTACTTGTAATGACAATACAATTCTCCAATATTGTTGTTATAATCTGTCATTTACTTGTAATGACAATACAATTCTCCAATATTGTTGTTATAATCTGTCAATTACTTGTAATGCCAATAACATTCTCCAAGATTGTTGGTATAATCTGTTATGAATTTACTATTCGTTTTTATTGACAGATACGCTGATGGAATTAAATATATAAACGATATACTAGACAATATTGTATAGAGATATATATATATATATAAGTAGGTGTGTGTGTGTGTGTGTGTGTGTGTGTGTGTGTGTGTTTATTTTATCTTCAGAAGAGATTATTCAGTTAATGTTTCGTAAATATAGAAAACTTAGGAACAATGGTTGTCATGTTACTAGGCTATACATATTACGATGAGCATTATAGAAATTCTATAGTCTCGTGTCTGTCTGCAAAGGACTGAATTTCTTAAGTTCTCGTCAAACCAGTTTTGGTGCTTTCACGCAGTGAGGCCATGGGTTTCAAATGCAGTAGTGTACACCTGATGCCTGAAGGCCACCCAACATTTCTCTAAATTGATGGTATCCGAGTCTGTGGTGTACCCGCTGGCTCTCTAGAGCTTCAGACAGAGTTAGTTCTGTGTTGTGCAAATTCAGCCTGGAGACGTTGAGCCTCGTTGGGACTTTAATTCCCTGTCATACATCTTGCAAATCAGTATCCTATGGTTCAGTACCAATTATTCCAGTTTGGTTATTTCGCTTTGAAGATAGGCAGAACCATGCCAGTTACAATCCAAGCTTTCTGATGTAAGGGCTACAAATCTTTAAATGTTTTTACTTTAGATGCGGACAAAAGTATCCCGAAAGATGTCAACCGTCCCCTATTGCAATCCGAAGCTTTGGACATTGTATGGACAATTTATCCGCCCACAGCGTCTGGTTTTTCTGAAATCCGGACTTCAAGATGGATCCGACCAATCAGCGACGGAGATGAAGCATGGTCTTTGCTAGGTAAGAAAGATGGTTGGAAACAGCAACTAAAACATTTTAAAGAAACCAGCACCGCTAACAGAACGCCTGATGGATAGATATCACTCACCTGATTTGAACGATTTAACAATTGACATTTTATTAAGCAGGTTTATGTAGTATTTTTGGAACGTAAGTAAAATATTTAGCAACAATTATACCGTGTTGATTAGACCAATAGTTTCTCTAGTCAAATAACATTGGTTTACAAAAGCAACGAACCTTGGTCAGTAGATAGTTTTCTGAAGAAATGTCTTCCATATATGTTTCCTGTATATGTAATGAACCACATGTACTAATTTATTTATGTTATCGCCCTTTTATATATATATATTTGTGTGTGTGTGTGTGTGGTTTTGAGAATATGTCTTTACGATGTATGTATGTATGTATGTATGTATGTATGTATGTATGTATGTATGTATGTATGTATGTATGTATGTATGTGTGTGTGTATGTGTGTGTGTGTTTCAGTAATTGCTGAATTCAGTAATATGTGTGTGTGTGTGTGTGTGTGTGTGTGTGTGTGTGTGTGTGTGTGTAATTGCTTAATATATCTCATTTGTGACGAGAGAGGTTTGGCTTTGCATAACTTTCCCTCAAGCACAACACACGATACTAGACCACTTCATCACACCATACTGTTTCAAATCCTTGTCGAACTCGCCAGCCCCTGGATCACTGAACAGCCTATCTCTTCGGAGTTATTCAGCTCGACTAAGTTGTAAGATGTATAGCCTAGAAAATGTGCCAAAACTATTGCCTGCTCAACGCACCGCGGCTGACTCGGATCTCATCTTCGCTGTCGAACATCTAACATGAAGACAAAGGTGACGCAACCCACCATCCGTGCCGGGAACGTACGCAAGCTAACAAACATCAATAGACAGACCAAAGAGAACAGCTTTAGTTGGTAGAGAGCTGGTAGAGCCAACATCTAGAAAACACCCCTGAGTGAATCTTGATCTGCTTAGGAATGTTAAAATCACCATAGTAAGATCCGTCTACATCCTCTTCTGGAGTGTCCGAAGCAAAACAGAGCAAATCTAAGCTGGTGTTGGATTAGTCTTCAAATTACATCTAAATATTATCTCACAAAACTACCAAAGGGTGTGGATGACTAATGTAAACGGAAATCTAACTATGTGAAATTTGTATGCACTATCATAAGCACCTATGTAAACATTAACGACCATCCATGGTGAGATCAAGGGGTCTCCTTTTACAAATATACCATTGGTAGACAAGCTCATCCTCCTTAACTACTTCAAGAAACATTTTACTGAGTAAATGCGCTGATATTCGAATTCCAATCACAGTATCCCATCTGCCACGTCAACACAATACGTATTGGATATATCTACCTTCCAGCCATTGGTATTTCATTGACTGCGTCTTTGTCAAGATATGAGACAAACAGGATGTCCTAGTGACTGGCTATAAAACGTGTAAAATGTCCGACGGACTACGGGTTAAAAATCTTGAAACTCAATATATGGAGTCAGTCTAGCAGACACCCACACGACCAACAAGTGCCCAGAAATATTGATGCTGACAACGTGAAACAAAAATACGTGATACCTACATCGTTTGAAGAACAGTGACGCCAGTTGGATACAATCGATACAAACAGCAAGAATGGAGATGAAATAAATGTGTACTCAACTGCGTCTGAGACTCACATTCAGATCACATGCGAACATCAAGTAAATATCAAGATTGGTCTGGTGATAACATTGCTGCCATATAGAGACTAGTGAATGATAAACATCGGCTTTAGATGGCCAATGTAGCAGAAAACACTTCATCAACGAAAAAGGCAACCTAACCAACGCCAGTAAGACGGTTCAGGGCAAACTAGGGAGTTACAAGAATCGCTTTTGAGCAATAAGCAGATAAGATTTAGTTATACGCAAACAAGAATGATACGGATATCTTCTACGATGATCTTGAGACAATATATCGGCCAACTTCATCAGAAGCATATCCAGTGATGTTTGCTGACAAAGCCACGCTGTTCACTGAAAAAGCGAAAAGCCTTCAAAGATTGGCAAAACACTTCAGCAGCAGCATACATCGACAATTCTCTATCGGCGAGCAGGTAAATGATTACTGCCCCAAATGAAAATCAATATATCACTTTCTGAGCGGAAGAGTGAACATCATAGATCTCAGAAACGCAGCACGTCTTCGTTTGATCAAGAAATCCCAAGCAGCATTTCATTTCAAGTGTGACACATACGGTTCAGAGCATATATTAGCCTAATCACCTACTCACGTACTTACAAAAAACAAACCAGTTATATTGTCATCTTCGAACTCGAATGAAGAGCAACAATATGCCATTTATCCTGTAATGTGGTTGATCCGTGACAGAATCTGCTCATAAATATGAACTCAAATCATATTTTTTGCCTATATTGTTGATTCCTAATTAAGAACACATTCTTGATATTACATCATACCGCTGATCAGATAGCATGCAACAGACACTCACTTGTATATTCACATATTTTGTGCAGTAGCAAAGTTTTTGCGAGCACATGCTATTTTGATAATGCCATTAAAATTTAAACTTAGCGCAAAATGAATATATCTCTAAAATGGGTATTTTACCCGCTTTGCTCCTATACATGTTTGCTATATAGGAATAAATCGGGTAGACTCTTAGTCTGTGCTAAAGTGGTTACAGGGCTCACAACAATGAGATAATCTTGAAAATTTGGACATGTGTCTTCCTGTCGATGCCGAAGAAACAGAAGTCAATATCATTGATTGTTTTCGCAATGAGAACTCGGCCGTATCTCGTTGTGTTTCTACGTATCAGGATTGTCAGACCACATTAATTGGTATCACATTGTTTTTCATTTACCTCAATGCTAACGTTTGTTAAATAAATATAATTTATATCCTACTTCAGCATGCATCTCACTACAGATAATCGTGAATGATTTAATTTTAAAAACAAAAATCATAAAAATGCAAAACGGGATCCAGATAGGAATTAAAATAACCTTACATGTTGCCAATAGACTCAACTTTATATACCTTACAGAAAGTACAACTCTTTCATTATGATTCCAATCACAGTTGGTGATTTTGTTTATTTCCAAATTGAATGTTCCCTACACATTAAGCACCGCCCACTGAGATTGTTCAATAGATTCGGTTAAAATATCACCAGATGTTACATCACACTTCTCATACTTATTTCAGATAAGAAAATAATCAAAGAGACTCATTTTCGATTAAAATATCACCAGATGTTACATCACACATCTCATACTTATTTCAGATAAGAAAATAATCAATGAGACTGATTTTCGGAAATGTCTGAGGCTAGTAATCGAATCTAAACTGGTCAGGAATGGCTTGATTGAGGTCCCCGCCGACGTCCGTGCTGGGGTAGAGGAGGTGACAAATCCAGAAGAAGCGCTGAGGAGAGTGGATGACTTTATAAAAAAGCAGGAAGGAAAAGATCAAAGAAAAAAGATTGGATCTCGCACAAAAATAACATAACCAATAACTTACAAATGAGACAAAATACAGCGTAACACTGTAATATTCCTCTTCCATCAACAACATTTTCACATGTTTATATGAATGAGTGAAGAGGGCCAATCAGCCTCATACAAAAAGGTCGCTGTCATGGGATAATTGTGGGGTAATTAGTATTGAGACTAAACTTAAACGTAACCTTACATATTTACCTTAGGCAAGTGTATAATCTATTTAATTAACGCACATGTACCATCCATTTACCTTATGCACGTGTATAATATATAACCTTACGCCTCTGTATTTTCAGACATTTTCTACCAAGATGACAGATTTCACTGATATTTTTAGTTGCTTCTTTTATTTCATGCACAGGAAGCAAAAACGAGAGTAAAACGATAACACTATCATTTTCATATTTTGCAAAATGTACTAATTATATTCCCTTTAAGTGAGAATGAGTATCACGTCTGTAAGTCAGAACTGAAATATGGGGTTATTTTACCATTAAAATGATAGTGATCACGTCCAATGATAACTAGTTTAATAACGTGACAGTAGGGTTTGTGAGAAGTATGGGAAGTAGTGGCACCAGTTTCATAAAGTGACGGTAGGGTTCGTGACCAATCCGGAAAGTAGTGGCACCAGTTTCATAAAGTGACGGTAGGGTTCGTGACCAATCCAGAAAGTAGTGGCACAAGTTTCATAAAGTGACGGTAGGGTTCGTGACCAATCCGGAAAGTAGTGGCACAAGTTTCATAAAGTGACGGTAGGGTTCGTGACCAATCCGGAAAGTAGTGGCACAAGTTTCATAAAGTGAAGGTAGGGTTCGTGACCAATCCGGAAAGTAGTGGCACCAGTTTCATAAAGTGACGGTAGGGTTCGTGACCAATCCGGAAAGTAGTGGCACAAGTTTCATAAAGTGACGGTAGGGTTCGTGACCAATCCGGAAAGTAGTGGCACAAGTTTCATAAAGTGACGGTAGGGTTCGTGACCAATCCGGAAAGTAGTGGCACAAGTTTCATAAAGTGAAGGTAGGGTTCGTGACCAATCCGGAAAGTAGTGGCACAAGTTTCATAAAGTGATGGTAGGGTTCGTGACCAATCCGGAAAGTAGTGGCACAAGTTTCATAAAGTGAAGGTAGGGTTCGTGACCAATCCGGAAAGTAGTGGCACAAGTTTCATAAAGTGACGGTAGGGTTCGTGACCAATCCGGAAAGTAGTGGCACCAGTTTCATAAAGTGACGGTAGGGTTCGTGACCAATCCGGAAAGTAGTGGCACAAGTTTCATAAAGTGACGGTAGGGTTCGTGACCAATCCGGAAAGTAGTGGCACAAGTTTCATAAAGTGACGGTAGGGTTCGTGACCAATCCGGAAAGTAGTGGCACAAGTTTCATAAAGTGACGGTAGGGTTCGTGACCAATCCGGAAAGTAGTGGCACAAGTTTCAAAAAGTGACGGTACGGTTCGTGACCAATCCGGAAAGTAGTGGCACAAGTTTCATAAAGTGGCGGTAGGGTTCGTGACCAATCCGGAAAGTAGTGGCACAAGTTTCATAAAGTGACGGTAGGGTTTGTGACCAATCCGGAAAGTAGTGGCACAAGTTTCATAAAGTGAAGGTAAGGTTCGTGACCAATCCGGAAAGTAGTGGCACAAGTTTCATAAAGTGACGGTAGGGTTCGTGACCAATCCGGAAAGTAGTGGCACAAGTTTCATAAAGTGACGGTAGGGTTCGTGACCAATCCGGAAAGTAGTGGCACAAGTTTCAAAAAGTGACGGTAGGGTTCGTGATCAATCCGGAAAGTATCAGGACTATTGAAATCGAAGGGAACACTCGAGAAGCTCAATCAATGACATTTTGATCTCACAAAGGCATAGAACTACTTCCTAGACTTAACATGACTACAAGCCGGCCTTATCCACACACATACCGAAATACCTTTCTCCATTTATGACACATTATAAAGTCAGTTTATTCTCCCTATTTAAACTATAGTACTCAGTTTTGTAAAAAGTATAGAACAGAGGTATAACACTATTTTCGTACACAAAAAGACTATTGTAATATTCAAAGCTCAATGAAGGCAAGGCAAATTGCTTGCTTAGCAAATGATATACGCATGTAAAATACTTGTGTTGGGACAACAAAAGAACGAACATGTGTCGTCATTGTTCTTCTGTCATTCGACAAGGTTGCATCAAGTCACTATTTATTTTATCTTTTAAACGGTATATTCAAACATTTTGATTTGCTATGCTGCTGTTATTGAAATGCGAATTAAGGTTTAGCGTATACTTTATCGACTTGAATCTTATTGTAATGAATGGGAAAGTTTCATTTGAATGTATATATATATATATATATATATATATATATATATATATATATATATATATATATATATATATATATATATATATATATAGGGACGGCGCATCCCATGATCATCATGTAAGGTTATTTAATAACATTAGTGTATTTTTGAAGACACATCTTGCGGTAAAATAACTCCCGAAACATTGGAATTTCCGTTTAATGAAACGCTTATACAATGAGTGGGACCGCTCCGGTGGCCTAGTGGTTAGAGCGTTTGACTCAGATGCGAAAGATTGACCGTTTGAACCCCGGCCGAGCCATAAAGATGGTACTAACAGCTGTCTCGCTTGGTGTTCAAAATTAAGAGGTTAGTGTTAGGACTAGTCGATCTGGTGTCTGGATAATGTGACTTGGTTGGGCATCTATGCAACATGTCTGCTTTATGATGCCCCAGTGCTAAACATCACTATAAACTGTCACACTGCAGACATCGTAGCGATATGGCTGAAAAAGTATTAATGCTACGTTAAAAAGCGAAATCACACACACACATACACACACACACACACACACACACACACAATGGTATATCAAATATACAGCATAGATACTATACATACATTTTATTTGTATCACATACAAATACACCTACTTGTATTACCAACGCAGTTAAAATTTGACTACTGTAACATGATAGACCTGAATGGATGCTTGGATCAAATGAGGACACAACAAATACCACAAATACAGTCATTATTTCACAAGTGCCATTCAATTACTCAATCTATACATTTACACACAGAAAAACCAACAATATTGTTCATGTACATACAAATGTATGACCGTAATGATAGGGATTTTCGAATAACGTCATGGAATTTCTTACAATGATGATATTCAGATCATGGAATAAAAATATTCAAATAATGTTCTGTAAATAAATTAAGATTCAAATAATCTAATGTAATCAAAATGACCCAATGTTTACTCAGTTGAAACGACAATCAGTTGGAACTAACACATGGCTGTCATTTGTACAGCCGTATGATTCATACATGTAAAATCTTGTAAAGGTGTCCACTGACGAACCAGTTATCCCGAATGCTTTGGTTGGCCTACACTTGCATCGGCCACGCACACCTTTCATGCATCCACCATGCCCACAAGTTAACAAATTAGCAGTCTCGTCTTTGTATGGCATTGATAGATACATCATCTTCCGTACCCATATAGACACACAGATGACCGGACAGTATGTTAAACCCACACACATACCCGTGTATATCGTGTTTATAGTGTCTCTCACCGCAAGCTAGCTACGACGAGATGCATCCTAGATCAGTAGCTTAACTAGAAGAAGAAGAAAAAAAACATGTATTCACACTTGGTAACGTCGTACGCATTTACAACGAGAAATGGTTGAATTGTTCCAAGGCGTTAAGTTATTTCTTACCTTATTCTGTGGCAAATACAAGCAACTGTGTATAGAGTTATTAATGCACATTCCTGTCCATTGTGTCCTCTACAAAATTTAGTTATCTTTTTGTGAATCATCACAATATCAACTGGTGAATTCAACTAATAATCGCCTCTTTGGGAATAATACATTCTCTCTAGTAGCTGACCTTGTTCCAAAATCAGTGACAGTTTTCGTAACCAAGTTTTTTTTTTCTTTCTCAGAGTAAGAATCATTAGGATGGGTCAAGGTCATACCGGGACAAAGTGATCTTTGAACATGTGCCATTGGTAAACAAACTTCTTTTTTCCAGAATAGTAAACTTATGGCCCTCATCCAGGAATCTGTTTTGCATCTCAAATTGCCTAACAACTGATCTTTTCATAATGGTTTGTTAGTTGTGCCTTAACATCTAGCAATTTCTGCCGTGTTATGTTGTAAGCAGTTTGGATTGAATTTATTTTCTTCAAATTATTTAATTTAAACAATTCTTTTCTTTGGAAATATAAATGTGCTATGACCAAATTCTTGGATAAAGACATTCTGTGGAATTCAAAATTCAAATGTTTCTGTGATTCATCAAGAGGTTATTGACACACCAGCACTTCGTTGACCATCACAGATGCCATCGCCTTCAAATTTTGATGTCTTTGGGACTTGAACTCAGTTTCATTCAGGACCTTGTATTACTAGGACTTTTTTAATTCTTGGATTATATTTGGACTTGATTTGCAATACTGTAAGTTTCTTTTCTCTCATTTTTCACTTTGTATTCTAGGGAAATAAAGTTTGTTAAATTTTACAAAGCTTGTTGTCTTCACTCTTTTGTTACAATTTTTAAAAGCATATACTCGTAACAACGGATTCTCACTTTCTACGAAGGCAGAGAGGGAGTAGGGAGGGAAGAGCAGCCTACGGACATTTTAATATTAATCATTTTAAAACCTTATTAACAGTTTTTATAAAACATGAATAAAGAAATAAAAGTAAACACGCATTAAATAGATTACATTGTGTATTCCACCTTGTATATAAATAAACCCTTCAAGTCTTGACAGGCTATTACATCTTTATCAACAGGTACTGTGAACACTTTATTAAAATTCCATGGAACGTTTACATATAACCATTGTGAAGTCAAAATTTATTAAGTTACTTGAAGCGAGTTCAGTTTTTCTTTCCTTACTCTACATCTCTGTATTATCTCCCTTATGAGAGAGAGAGAGAGAGAGAGAGAGAGAGAGAGAGAGAGAGAGAGAGAGAGAGAGAGATGAAATTATACACCATATTTAATTCATTTAGATGATAGGAATTATTATTTGTATTAGATTGTTTCAATGCTAATGATTAATCAGAAGAAAATCATCATCACATATTTAGTGAATATAGATGTGATAGGCTACTGTTGAAATATAATATAATGTAAAAACAATATGTATCAAAGTGTATTTTAAAAAATAGCAAAATCAATTATTGATATAACGACATTGAAACTCGGAATCATTTTGAGGTACTCGCAAGATTTAGCTACAGAACAGCAACTGTACCTCATAATTGATTGTACATTTTAGTGGCTTTCTGTGTTTGCTACTGCTTTTTTAGTATTCTTACTGTCTTCTTTGTGTTCTTTTTCTAAAGACAAGACTCAAACCCATTGACAACTATGATACTTCAACATTAAAATTGGTGTTTCACTATATTTTATATTATTTATTATTATTATATTGGGGGGGGGTATTTCTGTGGAAACTAGTGTCAATCTTGTCTCTAGCCTATGACAATTAGGCAAGTTCAAGATCTTTAGGTTTTTTATATATATTTTAAATCCTGGATAAAGGATTTGGTTGAATTATATACATGACAGTAAACTATTCATACATCTTATATAAGGATTTAGAAAAATATTTTTGGATTGTCTCCCTTTGAGTTTTGTTCTACATTTACGGTAGATGGAAGATAATATAATAATACTTTAGATAATATACTCATTATAATAACGGTTGTAGCATCTTTGTCGTATCATTATAGTCGTATCATTTGACCTTATTAAAAGTACTGTCAATATATAGTATTTGTATCAGGAATGAATTGATACATCTCTGTTGATATTAAGTTTAGACAATGCCACAGGAATATTTTTGTTCTGAATTAGGTACCGAATTAATATCATGTATTAAGTTTAAATTAATAGTGAAATCGGCAAAAGCAACATCATAATTTATTTTAACACGATATTGACATGGCGGCTGATGCATTTGTTTCGCTATTCATTTGTGTCGAATCGTCGTATTATATTTTAACATTTGTAGAATTTGTATAGATACACCAGATCATTGAGAAATTTGACTTGTCAAAGTGTAGTAGAAACTCATTGATGTCTTGTATAAATGAAAAAATGTTTTCTCCATGCAACACAGTGGGACGGTTAAATGAAAGCAGGTGTCAACCCTAGTGTCACTTTCTTGCTTTTATAACTTTTTTTTGTCTCTACCGTCCTCCTCCTAGTAAAAAAAACAAGCTGACTGAATCTCTCTTTTTGGAGCAGTTTCCAAGTATTCTAGAGTAAGGAAATTCGATAGGTGGCAACCTAATTATTCTTGGAGATTTCAACTTTCACTTTGACTGTCCTGGTAAACCATACACGTCAAAACTCCTAGATTCCGTTCATGTTTTCAATCTTAAACAGTCAGTTAACCAACCTACCCATAAACTTGGTCACATTTTAGACTGGTTTCTTTATAGACCTGATGATAATACTCTGCAATCCACCCTTGTATCCCACGAACTTGCATCGGATCACCTCTGCATTATATGCCATCTCGACGTATCAGTCCCTAACCCTCCACCTCTATTTGCTACTAAGAGAAACCTCCGTATGATAAATAGAACCAAATTCATGCATGCCATCCAAGAAAACCTAACAACTTTCTTACATCCAACAGCGGAACAACTTGATAACTGCCTGCGTTCATTGCTTGAAAAACATGCCCCAGCCAACAAATGCAGAGTATCAATTAAAAAAAGTGTTCTCCATGGTATAGCAGTGTTAGGGAAAAGACATCGCCGAAAAGCAGAGAGTCTTTGGCTTTCTACCAGACTCACTATTTATAAACAAATCTAGGAAGCCACTAAGAAGAACGTCACAAACATAGTCCATTTAGCCAAATTATCCCACTACAGTACTAAGATCACGGAGAGTTCCAGCTGCAAAGAGCTCTTCGAGAACAACTAACAAATTAATGTCAAGGAACAAATGTACACCACTTCCAACAACCTTCTCTTCACTAGACCTACCAGACCAATTCGCAAATTTCTTCGATGACAAAGTACAAACCATTAGAGATTCGTTTGACAGCACAATTTCAACTGATTCGTCACCATATAGTTATGATGCAGAATTTTCAGCGACAACCGTTAGGAGCATTTGAACTTGTTTCTATTGATTTAGTACGGACAGTCGTGATGAAAAGTGCACTAAAGTCTTGTGAACTTGATCCAATTCCGATATCACTGCTGCTTTAGTACTTCGACCCAATATTGCCTTCACTAACTGATGTTATTAATATCTCTCTCTCTCATCAGGGGAATTCCTATCATTTTTCAAAATTGCCATCGTAAAGCCACTGCTGAAGAAAGCAACACTGGACCATATCGATTTAAAGAACTACCGCCCAGTTTCTAATCTCCTATTCATATAAAAAATCTTAGAAAAGGTTGTTCTAACTCAGCTTGTATCTCATTTGAATTCAAACAGTACAGTCTTCATATTGCCCTTGCCACAGTACGGAAACTACTCTTCTGGAAGTATTTAGTGACATTCTCTCTGCTTTGGACAGTGGAAAGATTACAGTTCTCACTCTCCTGGATTTGGCATTCAGATTATAGCCTTACAGTGGTTCAAATCCTACTTAGTGAACAGGACACAAATTATATATGCAAATGGAATACACTCAAGCCCAGTTGACGTATGTTGTTGTGTTCCACAGGGATCTGTTCTTGGACCTGTTCTCTTCATTCTTTACACTCAGCCGCTCTCAAGTGTCATAGATCATCACCCAGTGTCGCACCAATTGTGTGCTGATGACACCCAAATATACAAGTCTAGCCACCCAACTGAAGTTGATGCTACCATCCATGGAGGAGAGAAGTGCATTTCTGATGTGAAATCATGGATGACATATAACAAGCTGCAGATGAATGATGATAAAACTGAGGCTATTCTGATCACAACACAAAGACTTTCTCATTCACATCCTTTCCCTCAGACAATAAATATCAGCAACACCAACATTAAATTCTCACAGTCCGTATGGAAGCTAGGCATTACTCTAGACAATACTCTCACATTGTACCAACATGTCATGAACATATGCAAGGCTGCATATCTTGAATAGATATAGAGTGCAGTAAAATGTGGATTGTCCTGGGTGTTCATTCTCCAGATGTTGATTATACAGAGTATTCATTGTCCAGATGCTTATTATACAGAGTACTCATTGTTCAGATGCTGATTATACAGAGTATTCATTGTCCGGATTCTAATTATAGAGTATTCATTGTCCATATGCTGATTACACAGAGTATTCATTGCCCAGATGCTGATTTTCCAGAATATTCATTATCCAGATTCTGATTATACAGAGTATTCATTGTCCAGATGCTGATTATCCAGAGTATTCATTGTCCAGATGCTGATTATACAAAGTATTCATAGTCCAGATGCTGATCATATAGAATATTCATTGTCCAGATTCTGATTATACAGAGTATTTATTGTCCAGATGCTGATTATACAGAGTATTCATTGTCCAGATGCTGATTATACAGAGTATTCATTGTCCAGATGCTAATTATACAGAGTATTTATAGTCCAGATGCTGATTATATAGAGTATTCATTGTCAAAATTCTGATTATACAGCGTATTCATAGTCCAGATGCTGATTGTACAGAGTATTCATTGTCAAAATTCTGATTATACAGCGTATTCATAGTCCAGATGCTGATTATACAGAGTATTCATAGTCCAGATGCTGATTATACAGAGTATTCATTGTCCAGATGCTCATTATCTAGAGCATTCATTGTCCAGATGCTGATTATCCAGAGTATTTATTGTCCAGATGCTGATTATACAGAGTATTCATAGTCCAGATGCTGATTATCCAGTGTTCAATGTACAAATATTGATTATCCAGAGTATTATTTGTCCCAATGCTGATTATTCAGAGTATTCATTATCCAGATGCTGATTATCCTGAGTATTCATTGTCCAGATATGATGATAATTCAGAGTATTCATTGTCCAGACACTGATTATCCAGAGTATTTATTATCCAGATGCTGACTATCCAGGTTATTCATTGTCCAGATGCTGATTATCCAGAGTGTTGATTGTACAGATGCTGATTATCCAGAGTATTTATTGTCCATATGCTGGTTATACAGAGTATTCATAGTCCAGATGCTGATTATACAGAGTATTTATATGTATGGACTGTGTCTCTCAGTGTAAGGAATCCATAGACGTTTACACATAATTTAGTGAATAAAAGGGTAATGATTACTCCAAAAGTGTAATGGCTGGCATGTATGTAATATTGCAATGTATATTTACATAAATGAAACTAATTTGCTGATAATTGCAAACAGAATTATACATAAGCTCGTAAAATCTTAATTGCTATGGTGTTATGAATTATTATGTTAATTACTATGGTATTACAGATTATTATGTTAATTAATTGCTATGGTATTATGGATTATTATGTTAATTACTATGGTATTATGGATTATGTTAATTGCTATGGTATTATGGATTATGTTAATTGCTATAGTATTATGGATTATGTTAATTGCTACAGTATTATGGATTATTATGTTAATTACTATGGTATTATGGATTATTATGTTAACTGTTATGGTATTATGGATTATGTTAATTACTATGGTATTATGGATTATTATGTTAATTGCTATAGTATTACAGATTATTATCTTAATTACTATGGCATTATGGATTATTATGTTAATTGCTATGGTATTATGGATTATGTTAATTGCTATGGTATTTTGGATTATGTTAATTGCTATGGTATTATGGATTATTATGTTAATTACTATGGTATTATGGATTATTATGTTAATTACTATGGTATTATGGATTATTATGTTAATTACTATGGTATTATGGATTATTATGTTAATTGTTATGGTATTATGGATTATTATGTTAATTACTATGGTATTATGGATTATTATGTTAATTGATATGGTATTATGAATTATGTTATCCATTTGAATAAATGTATGTAGTTAGGAGAGAAACAAGTTATTTTTTATTTTTTCACCTATAACCAGTATGACAAAACATAACTTGAAATCCGAAGTATGATTCAACTCAAAATGGTTTGATCAAAGGCAATAAAAGTATCTCGATAATATTGTTATTGTTGCTATTTGTGTACAAAACACTAATGTATATATATATATATATATATATATATATATATATATATATATATATATATATATATATATATATATATATATACTTACTTTAAACAATTGATAAAGACACTTCCATAGCACAATTCTAACCTTCCAACAATTAAATATCTGGGTGAGGACAATCAACATTTTACTGTTTATGACAACATATTTACTTTACAAAACCATGTAGTAAATCATTGTAAATCACTAATTGTATTACTTGTTTGTTAATTTCCAAATCTTTCGATAGAGTAAATCATTGTAAATCGCTAATTTCTTTGTTTCAGTATTTTACCATATATATGAAAAACATCTCCCTCCATGTGATGACATTGTAATCACACATTAGTCCCTTAGTGTGATGAGACTGGAATCACACCTTCATATCTGAAAAACATGTCCCTCCATGCAGGCCCGCACCTAGGAAATTCTGGGCCCCAGGCAGCTGACAGAGTTCGGGCCCCTTTCATGTTTCAAATATGTGCGTATATGTGCCTATCTAGCTATGGGCCCCAGACAAGTGCCATGGTTGCCCCCCCCCCCCCAGGTGCGGGCCTGCTCCATGTGATGACATTGTAATCACACATTCACATCTGAAAAACATGTCCCTGTGTGATGAGATTGGAATCACACATTCATATATTAAAAACATGTTATGTATTACAGGCTAATACAAATTACAACTTTCAGATAATCAAGGTGTAGGCAATGTATACTCCAATGTATACCTCCATACATGTCATTTTTTAGCCGTGGGTTAATTTTTGGGGTTCGTAAAACCCAGTCTGTTTTTGGGACTGTACAGAAAATTTGTAATAATGTTCCTTTTTTGTTTACATAATTTTACTGTTTGAGTAAGTTTTGTTTGTGAAGAGCAGGCTAGGGAAATGGATCAGAGAGAAGTAGAAAGTACAGCCAAGAGTGAGTTGATGGAATTAGAACAGAAGGCCAAAAGGGAAGTCGAAGTAAGAAAAATGACTTTTGAAAAGGAGAAAATAGTTAAAACAGCAGGTCAAAAGGAAAAAGATAGAATTTAAAAAGGGGAAGATAGATAAAGAAAAGCAGGCTGAAAAGGGAACCAAAATGGTAGAAGATAGAATTAGAGAAGTGGAAGATAGAACTGCTTAAAGAAGTAAAGAATAGAAAGTTAGAAAAAAAAGAACAATTGAGTTTAGAAGCTTTGGAGTCAAAAGAGAGAAGTAGAGAGAGGGAATATCAAAGAAATACTGAGCTATTGCAAACTAAAAGGAAGGACATTGATTTTAAGCCGAGAGATCCAAAGTTGCCCCCATTTGAAGACGACAAAGATAACATGGTTAGTTATCTATACAGGTTTGAAAGGTATGCCACTGTACAAAAATGGAAAAAAGATTGGTCACTTCATCCTAGTGCATTATTGAAGGGTAAAGCATTAAACATGTATTCGCGTTTATCCGCGGCCAGTTTGCTGAATAACCCTTCACTGAAAGAAGCATTCTGAAGAAATACAAGCTGAGCAAGGGTTTCGCAAAGAAGTTTAAATATTACAAACCCAAAAGTGGTGAGACATTCAGCCAGTTTGTCAGTAGGACATGTGATGGGTGGAATGTGGTAAAAGTCATCAAGACATTTGAGGATCTTATCGATTTCATGCTTCGGGACCAACTACTGACAACTTATGGCAAGGAGTTATACTTGTTCATAAGGTTAAAGTCCTTCATGAATATATATAACATGGCCACACAGGCGGATTTATTCACTAAAGCTGTGGGAGGTTCTCAGAATATCATCTCGCGAGACAGCAAACTTTAAGGTGGAAATCAGGTCAAAGACCAAAAAGCCAGGGAAGCTGATAATAAAACCTGGTAGGGATAAACAGGGTAGACTAAGGACAAGAAATGTTTCACTTACAAGGAGTGGGGTCATATCTCCCCCAATTGTCCTAAGTGGAAGGGACCAGTCCAAAGAGTTGCGGTGGCCATTAAAGGCAAATCGAAAAGTCAGTGTTTCCCAGCAGGTTAAGTGGAATGCAGTGTACGAGCCAGTAGTGGGTGCCGAGATTGATCGGCACATGTATTTTCCCCCAGGCAAGGGTACTGATGGTAAATGGCACTGTCAACAGAAATGAAAGTAGGGTGCACTAGTGTAGTCTTGAAATAAAGCCTTGTTTGTAATGACCATTTGCTTGCGTTTAAATTGCCTTGTATGCTACTGGACTAAACAATTTACCATGTTCCAATTACATGGATAGATATCGAAACACCTTTCTTGACCAGAACCATGGAAGCGTTGTGCATAGCCAACCCAATCTATTAACTTACGATTGGCAATGTACAGGGATCTAGACACCCAAACATGTCCGATTTCTGATTCCCAATCATCCAAGCTGTGCAAACCGGAGCTCAGGTAAATGAGGATAACAAACCTCTATTATGCATGGTAAAAGTACCGGACGCCATTACTGGTAAGAATTTGTCAATGAGCAGAAACAGGACTCATCTTTATGTGCAACCACGGAGAAAACATTATTGGGTACCATGAGGAAATGTATTAGCACGGGTTAGGGTTATTGGGTACCATGAGGAAATGTATTAGCAGGGGTTAGGGTTATTGGGTACCATGAGGAAATGTATTAGTATGGATTCCTCTAAATTTCTACTTCAAAAATGTTTAATGTACAGAGAATACTTTTCACTTGATAGGAAGTTCTTGCGACTAGTGGTTATCCCAGAACTTCAGGTCGCATGTACTCAAGGTCTCGCACGAGTTGAATATGGCGGGTCATTTAGGAGTGAAGAAAACAATAGATAGGGTATTACGAGATTTCTATTGGCCTGGTGTTAATAGCAAAGTAACGCAGTTTTGTCACTTGTGTGATGTTTGCCAGAAGACGTTCTCTGAGAGAAAGGTAACTAGAGTATTAGGTCAGATGCCCCTTACAGATAATCCGTATAAGAGTGGACACTGGCATTGTAGGACCTATATTTCTACAGATTGGAAAAACTGATACATCTTAATGCTGGTAGGTTACAGCACAAAGGTACCCTGAAGCCATAGCTTTGCCATCGATCAAAACTGAATGTGTAGCCAAAGCGCTTGTATACTTGTTCAGCAGGGTTGGAGCGTCTAAAGCGATTCTTACGGATTGCAATCCTCAGATCTCATGGCAGAAATCAGTAGGTTGCTGTCCCTTAAACCGTTGCACACAACACTCTACCACCCTATGTGCAATGGGATGGTAGAGAAATTCAGTGGGATGTCAAAGCAAATATTGTGTGGAAATACCTCAGGATTGGGATAGGTACCTTAATGTGTATCATGAGGATCCTCATGAAATCTTAGGCTTCTCCTGTTTGAACTATTGTATCATGATCCCAAAAACATTCAAACATCTCAAATTTAATCCTAACCGCTCTGGTGGCCTAATGGTTAGAGCATCCACCACAGAAGTGGGAGGTCATGGGTTCGATCCCCAGCCAAAACATACCAAAGACTTTCAAAAATGGTACTAACAGCTGCCTCGCTTGACGTTCAGCATTAAGAGGTTAGTGTTAGGACTGGTCGGCCTTGTGTCAGGATAATGTGACTGTGTGGGACATCATGCTACATGTTTGCGGCATGATGCCTCAGTGCTAGACATCACTATAAACTGACTCACTGCAGACAATGTAGCGATATGACTGAAAAAATGTTAAGGCTATGTAAAAAATCCTAATCAAACAAACAAACAAATATAATCCAAATATTTGGGCTTTATTGAAAAATAACTATTATCATATACATTAATGACAAAGCACACAACATCATACCATCACCAACAAATTCATAAAGTAAAATTATAAATTTGTACTCAAAAATGTCAACACCAGAAATCTGATGTTGCTGTTGTTTTATTTTATGATTGTTTTTTGTTCCAGGGTTCATGGTATGCAAGGATGCTTTTTGTTGCTGCTGGTGGCTGTAGATATGATGTAATGGCTGTGTCTGCATGTGAAAAAAGCACTTTGTTCTTTAAACATTCGTTCCAATATTATTTAAAGTAATATGATGCCTAGAAAACAAATGCCTTGTATTTAAAATTCTCATTAAACAAAAAAATGATTACATACTGTACCAAATTTAAACTCGTCATTAAACAAACATTTATTACTGGTTGTACCACATTAAAACATTAATCATCTTAGCAATACAACTTGAGAATTGATACCCATCATTTCCCATCCCTACCGTCATTATGGAAACAAGTTGATGGTAAAATAATTGGTAGCTTGTGCATATACAACAATTAGATATCATTCTTATCTTTAGATGGTGGCCATAATTGGGGCCAAGTTTTCACAGTGATCCATCAATTGTGTAATTACAATATTCTATCTCACACTGCATTATGCTATAAGATAAAAAGGGCAATAACTATAAGCAAACATTGCAGATACAGAGTGATTTTCTGCTATGTGCAGATACAGGTGGTTGCCGTTATATTTACTAAGTTTTATAGGAATCCATAATTTACCACTGAACTAGTTGTGCAAATAACATTGAATGCTGGCTGGCTGACAATGATTGCAAGGGGATTACTATTCTTGTACCGGCATGGTGATTACTTGTATTCCTTGTACCTGCATGGAGATTACTTTATTCCTTGTACCGGCATGGTGATTACTATATTCCTTGTACCAGCATGGTGATTACTATATTCCTTGTACCAGCATGGTGATTACTATATTCCTTGTACTGGCATGGTGATTACTATATTCCTTGTACCAGCATGGTGATTACTATATTCCTTGTACCTGCATGGTGATTACTGTATTCCTTGTACCGGCATGGGGATAAATGTGCCAGACACAATGTTCCGAACAATGAATGATAGGGCATAAATGTGCCTGACACGATGAATAACAAGGCATAAATGTGCCTGACACGATGAATAACAAGGCATAAATGTGCCTGACACAATGAATAACAAGGCATAAATGTGCCTGACACGATGAATAACAAGGTATAAATGTGCCTGACACAATGCTTTCAAATATGCATGACAAGGCATAAGTATATCTGACACACTGTAATACATTTTAAAGCCTACTTATAAAAACTACTAAAAATGAATGTTACACTTCCAGTAAGAAATATCAACAGCAAATAATCCAGCTATAAATCTAATTAGTTTCATGATTTAGACATTTTACTTGAGTCATGTTTGATTCCATTTTGCATGCTACAAATTTTGAATGAAATTAGGACTAGGATTCAACAACTCTTCAACAAATAACTTCTACACAACAGAATCATAAAATTTCCAAAATTTGATTAAATCCCTAACTACATACACAAAAACAAAATAAAGCTACAAGAAAAGAAAACACACAACAAACCACAAGCTGTAAATTAGTGAAAGTATTATGCTGAGAATATCAAATGTACAAATCTTTTGTGTTGAAATACTTTTATGGGATAGACTGAAACTAATAATCACCTCATACAAGTATAACAAAAGCACTATTAAGAAGTACAGAGTAAAACATGTGCCGTTGTTATGAACTTATCATGAATACGTCTTTATGACAATTCTGATGCAGACTGATGGAACAAATTACTCTTCCATAATAATTTTTTTGAAAGTAGCAGTCATCAGCTTGTAAGGATCATATACAATTTGCTCCAACATGACTCTAGGCAATATTTAATAATTTCTTTGTAAAAATTACTTAATTCCTGCACATAATGTACTTATATCACAGACTTGTAAGTAGTAAATTGCATAAAATACAAACATCTTGAGTATAAAAGTTATTTCCCAAATAAAAATTTGTATTTAATATTCCATATCTACAAATAGTGACAAAAATAGACACTCATAATTTATTCTGTATATATTCAAGAATATCAACTTTTAATAACAATATTATCGAGATACTTTTAAAATGTACCAGTAAGAAAAAACACTTGCACCAATTCTGCAAAAAGCTTCAAAATGTTCTGCTTTTAAAAAAGATACTAAATTTGTACAGAAGAAAACACATGACACTTCTGAAATATTTCCTTTGACATAAACATGCAATTAACAGCAATGCTGATTTAAGTAAGGGTAGATAATCATAACAGCAATGTTGAATTAAATAAGGGTAGATAATCATAAGCCTTTGTTGAAATAAACTCTGTCAGGTAGGGGCTTTCCATAATCAGCTTCCAGGTCCTTGAGATGTTTGCCATCCATGCTGTGCAGTCTGCTTGTTGGAACAGAACTGTAATATAATCAAACATAAAGATTATTGGTTCAGTTAACATGTTTGAGTATTCAACAATTTGTTTATACAGTTGGATGGAAAAATGGAATTAAAGTATAATTTAAAAGCCTTCTGTTTCATTTAAATAGGAAAATGCAATGTTAGTTTTTCATTATCATTCCAGTCACTTGTAAGATAGATGTTATAAATTTAGTATAATTAAAATAATGAACGATCGTTCTGACCCATGCAATAAATGTTAGGATCATAAATAATATGCATAATCCTCAAAAATATTTCTTTTGTATTTCAATTTTAGTAGTGCTTACCAAAGTGATGCCAGACTTTGATCTCTTATAAAAATATTTATAACAGCCTTGTCTACACCAAGCTTATGCAAACTGCTAATCATGTCTTTTTTTCTTGAGATGAATAAATATTTCAAAAAGAAATGTACACACACCTCCCAAAAACCAATTTCTTTTGGATTTTTGTACATTTCTGTGATGCAGACATCACATGCAGACAAATATCATGAACCTCATATGACTTTCTTATATAAAACAGGCCTCACACTAGCCCCTGATAACAATTTTCCTAATAAGGTCTTGCCTAAAACTTCTCTTGTTGTATTAACTTGGTGTACTGGACAATTTGTTTAATTTCTCCAATCTCCAAGTATATTGCTGTTTGTATCACAGAATCACTGACAGCACACAATTTTGAAAAATCCCCCCTCCCAAATCTTTTCTCCTTACATTTAATAATGATCGCAGCTTGAGAAAAAGTGAAGAATTTAAAGTAAACATTGAAACATATCCATGTTGGCCACAGAATATTAGGAAAACTGCCTGTTTTGACCTATCTAAATATGCTTATTGGTGTAGTGTTTAATGCCATTTTTCAGCACACAATAGGCCATATATGGCAGCCAGTATTAATGGTGGAGGAAGAACCAAGGAAAACCACCAGAAAGAACCACCGACCCATAAGAAGCTACTGACAAGCTTTCTCACATAAACACATTGGCCGAATCCAAGACTCGAACCCACGCAGAGGTGAGACAGTAGTGATTCGTAACGGAGAGCCTTTAGACCACTTGGAGGCCCTATAAATATGGTAATGTGATGTAAAGTAAGGAGAAGTGAGTAGGTGGTCAAACTCTGCAATGACAAACATCTTTCATCACCTACATGAATTTATCTTACACCAGAAGTTAAACACATACCGATACATAATGCAAACATCAGTAACTTCCTATCTTAAATCTGCAGAGCTGCAAAATAATTTTGTTAAGAGAATTAAACTGTAAATTTGAAAATATGAAAGTTATTCCTTAAACTGGGTGAATAATACTTGCAATGGGCAAATCAGCTCAGACCATCATATTTTCCTGTTACATACTGGCTAAATCCATTCATCTCCTTCATTCAAGCGGCGAACATCGAGCAGGCAGGACCGGGGCAGCGCTGACCACCGTGAACATGAGAGTACAGCGGATAAATGTTAACCATTAGGAGTGCCAATAAAAAAAGAAGAAGACACCCAGAGGAGTAACAAGGTTTCGCTTTAATTAGCGCTCGTCGATAATGACGTAGTAATACCACCGTTGGAACTCAGTCACATAGGACAGAAGCTGTAGATTCTCCAGTATGCTGAACAAGGGAACATGGCGGCTGCCACGAGGCAATCCAAGATGGCGTCCAAGCACGAGGTCGAGAACTCTCCCAAGGCATGGTTCAAAAATCATGGAGCCTGTGGTATAAGAACCGGACACCGGAAAATATCAGCAAGCTGAAGATGTAATAATACCTGCACCTGATGAAATGCCTGTATAGCAGAGATGTGATAATTTTCGCCTTTGCCTTGTTCATTCGCCTGGATAATAGGGGACTCATTTGGTTACGAGTACCCCTCTTTGAACAACTTTCCGTGGCCCTAAAAAGCTAATTTGACCTTATTGGTACCGCCTCCAACAAAATTCAAGACCAAAATTACCTACCATTGACTACACTATTATATGTCGCTTAGACATTTTTTAATTTTCTAAATTTGTTAGGGACTTATTATATGTACGCTTATGTACTAGTTTTATGTGAATGATAGGACCTTAAATAACAATTCTTCAACTTAAATATTTGAATAATTGCACAGGTGGCTAACACATTATTGGATGTTAATTTGTCCATTAGTACAACTGGACTGAATTTGACCTTTAGTATGACCTTGTCGTTTCAGGTGTGGACTGCGTCCTTGGCTGTGCGGTCTTGCTGTTTGCGTGCTCTGGTGTGTGCTGCTGTGTCGTGGCCCCCCTGGACCTGGGCCCTTTCCGCCTTTTCTGCTTCCGACTCACCAAAATTACTAGCGAAATGAGAAAGCTTTTTCCCTCGCTACCAATAACTCTGCTTCTGATTGGTTGATATCGATAGGGGTGGGTGTGTGTAGGTACTATTCCTACCCACCCCATGGGCTTTCATTTCTCCCGATAGTTACTTTTTAGTAATTCGGGAGAACGCCCTATTTAAAATATAGTGCATTTAAGCACTGTAAATCCTGAGGGGGGGAGTAGCGACCCCCCCCCAAGGGACCTTAAATGGCCACCGATATGGTGGCTATAAAAGTTGCCCATATGCCCCTAGAGGGCGGTGGCAACTCAAAAACATCCATTTCAGTCAGTCATTCATCTCCTAATAGATTTAAGACCTAAAGTTTATTTTAAAATTAGTATTTAGGAGTTTTATAATGGTTGATATTAACCACAAGTCAATGCATAGTTGATGGAATCAGAAGTCACTCAATTAGCACCAAAACTGATTTAATACTTCTATCAATGGTATTATTTCTATCAACACAAGTCTTAAAACTAAAATCCATCTCACATTCATAGTTTTGGTTTGAAGTCAATTTGTTTAATTTGGGGATAAAACTGGTAGAAGATTAGGGGGTAATTTGTGTTCTGGGAAAATTAACTTCTGCTGGAGCGAACTTTCACAGACAATGCTGATCATTTATCCAAATCACTCCTAACTGTGACCCCATAACATTAAATTAATCATAATCCCTTCCTAACACCACAAAAGATAGTCAACAAATATTTGTTCACTGTATTCAAATTTTCATTGGCAGAATCATAAATAATTATCATTGATGACATCAGTGTTTCAGCATGCATACTTTGTATTCAAATATATATCCAGTCAAGTTATAATCAAACATACAGAAACATATATGAAATTTTATATGTGCAGGAATTTTACTTGACACCTGAAATATATAATATTAGACCTAAAAAGTAGCCTGATGAAAAAATTCATAGAAACAGGACACACAACAAAATCACGGAAACAATCATTCCATATTTCCATAAATACAGTGGACCTATAGCAAAATCACGGAAACCATCATTCAATATTTTCCCTCAGTACAGTGGACCTATTGCCCTGTTCGATAAGGGTTATCTCCCCTGATTTATTATCTCCCCTTGCAAGCTTTTCATATATATATATATATATATATATATATATATAAAGATAAAAATAACCTGTTCAAAAAATTTTGGGGAGCAAAAATGGCACACACAAGGTTAGCAGAGACCATATATATATATATATATATATATATATATATATATATATATATATATATATATATATATATATATATGCATACATATATATGCTACATATATAGATGAATATATATATATATATATATATATATATATATATATATATATATATATATATATACATACATACATACATACATACATACATACTTACATACATATATATATATATAAGAAGGTCTATATCTATATATGGCATAATAATGAACTTTTTGTGGAATTCAATAGTGTACTGAAATTTAGATTCTTTTCCAGCAAATAAAACTTTTTTGTATTAAGAGGCAGAATAGAAGATCGGCATCAACAGGGCCAGATATGGTCAAGTGTTGGGGGGTTTTCTTCTCCAAAATTCAAAAGAACCTCGACTTTCCTCAGAATTATATGATCCTATTTACTAAAAGTGTGCATATTACCCAATAAATATGCTCAAAAAAAAAAACGATGAATAAATCAATTTTCTTCTTAGAATCGTTTGGCAACAATGAAATTGCTTTGGCCTTCAATGCGAGCACTCCTGCGAAATTGTGTGATATGCAACTGAGTGCACATGTTTGTCTTCATAAAAAACTTTAGTTTTCAACTGTTTCTTGACATTCGTCATTTTACAATCAAAAGATCTTGAACTGTTCATTACAAGACAATTGTAAAATCTTCTGTTCTGAACAATGGCAAATGAGTCAAATCACTATCCCATAAGCCGTTTAAAGTAGATTTATTCGGAATATTTTCTCCCTGACACGTGTGCACCTCTGTCTCTTAAATAGCTTGTCAAAAGAGCAACATTCAGCAATTCCTTTATTAGACATCATTTTATCGTATTGTTTGCTCACCAGAAATAGATTTAACAAATAACGATAACTCGCACAAGGGAGGTAACAAGCCTTATTAAATAGGCCTATAGCAAAATCACAGGAACCATCATTCCATATTTTCATTAAGTACAGTGGACCTATAGCAAAATCACAGAAACCATCATTCCATATTTTCATTAAGTACAGTGGACCTATAGCAAAATCACAGAAACCATCATTCCATATTTTCATTAAGTACAGTGGACCTATAGCAAAATCATGGAATCCATCATTCCATATTTTCATTAAGTACAGTGGACCTATAGCAAAATCACAGAAACCATCATTCCATATTTTCATTAAGTACAGTGGACCTATAGCAAAATCACAGAAACCATCATTCCATATTTTCATTAAGTACAGTGGACCTATAGCAAAATCATGGAAACCATCATTCCATATTTTCATTAAGTACAGTGGACCTATAGCAAAATCATGGAAACCATCATTCCATATTTTCATTAAGTACAGTGGACCTATAGCAAAATCACAGAAACCATCATTCCATATTTTCCATATTTTCATTAAGTACAGTGGACCTATAGCAAAATCATGGAAACCATCATTCAATATTTTCCCAAAGTACAGTGGACCTATAGCAAAATCACAGAAACCATCATTCCATATTTTCATTAAGTACAGTGGACCTATAGCAAAATCACAGAAACCATCATTCCATATTTTCATTAAGTACAGTGGACCTATAGCAAAATCACAGAAACCATCATTCCATATTTTCATTAAGTACAGTGGACCTATAGCAAAATCATGGAATCCATCATTCCATATTTTCATTAAGTACAGTGGACCTATAGCAAAATCACAGAAACCATCATTCCATATTTTCATTAAGTACAGTGGACCTATAGCAAAATCACAGAAACCATCATTCCATATTTTCATTAAGTACAGTGGACCTATAGCAAAATCATGGAAACCATCATTCCATATTTTCATTAAGTACAGTGGACCTATAGCAAAATCATGGAAACCATCATTCCATATTTTCATTAAGTACAGTGGACCTATAGCAAAATCACAGAAACCATCATTCCATATTTTCCATATTTTCATTAAGTACAGTGGACCTATAGCAAAATCATGGAAACCATCATTCAATATTTTCCCAAAGTACAGTGGACCTATAGCAAAATCACAGAAACCATCATTCCATATTTTCATTAAGTACAGTGGACCTATAGCAAAATCACAGAAACCATCATTCCATATTTTCATTAAGTACAGTGGACCTATAGCAAAATCACAGAAACCATCATTCCATATTTTCCATATTTTCATTAAGTACAGTGGACCTATAGCAAAATCATGGAAACCATCATTCAATATTTTCCCAAAGTACAGTGGACCTATAGCAAAATCCAATTCTAAGCTATTCAATTTGCTAGAATAATAAAGAGTGCAGACCCTCACCTGCCAACATAGTATGCAATGGTAAATATAAATCTAAGCCATTCTTTTCAATTCATGAGTGGAATAAAGAATAGGTCGACTCTGTTAATGCTTGGGTTCATATTGAACAAGAAACCAGAACTATGTTTATGCAACACGTATGCCTCACCAGTGCCTAAAAGGACCACACAAATAATCCCAAGATGTGGTAGATGAATGAATATACAGTCAGATGGTTGTACCAATGGCTGGATGTACAGATGACTGGTTTAACAGTACAGATGTATAAATAAAAAGGTGTCCAGATGTATGTATGCTCCTACCACTGCAGTGTAGGTAACATAGAAATACAATGTGTGCATTGAGTCCAAAAGGAAACCCATCCCTGTTCTCTAGCAGGGTTATTTAAAAAAAAAAGTATCCTAAACAAATTAAAAAAACAAACACCAAACCTTGACAGAGAATTCTCTAATTGGGTTACTTTATTTTTGTGTGTGATTATGTACTGGTACCCACTCATTCATTTTTTGTTGTTTGCCCTCCCTGTTGCTATTTTTTAAATCATTATTATATCAGACTAGCTGCTATTTCTTAAATCATTATTATATCAGACTAGCTGCTATAATTAAATCTTTATTATATCAGACTAGCTGCTATTTCTTAAATCATTATTATATCAGACTAGCTGCTATAATTAAATCATTATTATATTAGACTAGCTGCTATAATTAAATCATTATTATATCAGACTAGCTGCTATAATTAAATCATTATTATATCAGACTAGCTGCTATTTCTTAAATCATTATTATATCAGACTAGCTGCTATTTCTTAAATCATTATTATATCAGACTAGCTGCTATAATTAAATCATTATTATATTAGACTAGTTGCTATAATTAAATCATTATTATATCAGACTAGCTACTATAATTAAATCATTATTATATCAGACTAGCTGCTATAATTAAATCATTATTTTATCAGACTAGCTGCTATTTCTTAAATCATTATTATATCAGACTAGCTGCTATTTCTTAAATCATTATTATATTAGACTAGCTGCTATAATTAAATCATTATTATATTAGACTAGCTGCTATAATTAAATCATTATTATATCAGACTAGCTGCTATTTCTTAAATCATTATTATATCAGACTAGCTGCTATAATTAAATCATTATTATATCAGACTAGCTGCTATTTCTTAAATCATTATTATATAAGACTAGCTGCTATAATTAAATCATTATTATATCAACTAGCTGCTATTAAATCATTATTATATCAACTAGCTGCTATAATTAAATCATTATTATATCAACTAGCTGCTATTTCTTAAATCATTATTATATCAACTAGCTGCTATAATTAAATCATTATTATATCAGACTAGCTGCTATAATTAAATCATTATTATATCAGACTAGCTGCTATAATTAAATCATTATTATATTAGACTAGCTGCTATAATTAAATCATTATTATATTAGACTAGCTGCTATAATTAAATCATTATTATATCAGACTAGCTGCTATAATTAAATCATTATTATATCAGACTAGCTGCTATAATTAAATCTTTATTATATCAACTAGCTGCTATAATTAAATCATTATTATATCAGACTAGCTGCTATAATTAAATCATTATTATATTAGACTAGATGCTATAATTAAATCATTATTATATCAGACTAGCTGCTATAATTAAATCATTATTATATCAGACTAGCTGCTATAATTAAATCATTATTATATCAGACTAGCTGCTATAATTAAATCATTATTATATCAGACTAGCTGCTATTTCTTAAATCATTATTATATAAGACTAGCTGCTATAATTAAATCATTATTATATCAACTAGCTGCTATTTCTTAAATCCTTATTATATCAACTAGCTGCTATAATTAAATCATTATTATATCAGACTAGCTGCTATTTTTTAAATCATTATTATATCAGACTAGCTGCTATTTCTTAAATCATTATTATATCAACTAGCTGCTATAATTAAATCATTATTATATCAGACTAGCTGCTATAATTAAATCATTATTATATTAGACTAGCTGCTATAATTAAATCATTATTATATCAACTAGCTGCTATTTCTTAAATCATTATTATATCAACTAGCTGCTATAATTAAATCATTATTATATCAGACTAGCTGCTATAATTAAATCATTATTATATCAGACTAGCTGCTATAATTAAATCATTATTATATTAGACTAGCTGCTATAATTAAATCATTATTATATTAGACTAGCTGCTATAATTAAATCATTATTATATCAGACTAGCTGCTATAATTAAATCATTATTATATCAGACTAGCTGCTATAATTAAATCTTTATTATATCAACTAGCTGCTATAATTAAATCATTATTATATCAGACTAGCTGCTATAATTAAATCATTATTATATTAGACTAGATGCTATAATTAAATCATTATTATATCAGACTAGCTGCTATAATTAAATCATTATTATATCAGACTAGCTGCTATAATTAAATCATTATTATATCAGACTAGCTGCTATAATTAAATCATTATTATATAAGACTAGCTGCTATAATTAAATCATTATTATATCAACTAGCTGCTATTTCTTAAATCCTTATTATATCAACTAGCTGCTATAATTAAATCATTATTATATCAGACTAGCTGCTATTTCTTAAATCCTTATTATATCAACTAGCTGCTATAATTAAATCATTATTATATCAGACTAGCTGCTATTTTTTAAATCATTATTATATCAGACTAGCTGCTATTTCTTAAATCATTATTATATCAACTAGCTGCTATAATTAAATCATTATTATATCAGACTAGCTGCTATAATTAAATCATTATTATATTAGACTAGCTGCTATAATTAAATCATTATTATATCAGACTAGCTGCTATTTCTTAAATCATTATTATATCAGACTAGCTGCTATTTCTTAAATCATTATTATATTAGACTAGCTGCTATAATTAAATCTTTATTATATCAGACTAGCTGCTATAATTAAATCATTATTATATCAGACTAGCTGCTATTTCTTAAATCATTATTATATTAGACTAGCTGCTATAATTAAATCATTATTATATCAGACTAGCTGCTATAATTAAATCATTATTATATCAGACTAGCTGCTATTTCTTAAATCATTATTATATAAGACTAGCTGCTATAATTAAATCATTATTATATCAACTAGCTGCTATTTCTTCAATCATTATTATATCAACTAGCTGCTATAATTAAATCATTATTATATCAGACTAGCTGCTATTTTTTAAATCATTATTATATCAGACTAGCTGCTATTTCTTAAATCATTATTATATCAACTAGCTGCTATAATTAAATCATTATTATATTAGACTAGCTGCTATAATTAAATCATTATTATATTAGACTAGCTGCTATAATTAAATCATTATTATATCAGACTAGCTGCTATTTCTTAAATCATTATTATATCAGACTAGCTGCTATTTCTTAAATCATTATTATATTAGACTAGCTGCTATAATTAAATCTTTATTATATCAGACTAGCTGCTATAATTAAATCATTATTATATCAGACTAGCTGCTATTTCTTAAATCATTATTATATTAGACTAGCTGCTATAATTAAATCATTATTGCGACCAAAGATCACGTAAATTTATTGTTATAAATCTGTGTGGGGTAGCTTGTGCACATGAAATGAAGTTTGTGAACTTAATTTTATCCATATCCCATGATTACCAAGTCTAATGAATATTTTGCAGAGTATATGTATCAACTCCAATTAAATACAGCTAAAATATTACAGTTATCTCTGATCACTTTTGGTATTTGTGTCTATCGCTGAGTAACATGAATCAAGTCTGTGATTTTGTGTCTGCCTTCAGAAAATATTTTTGTCTGATTCAAATGTTTATTCTGCATCACATCATCGTATACTATCGTTAATAAATCCATCAAGTTCATCTACAGATGGGGCTTCATTAATATCAGTGATAAAATCAATAATATCAACGTCTTCATTCAGCAATTTTGTGTTTTCATTAAATCTTTAAGTACATCGTAGCATCTCTGATCATCAACTGACAGAGTTACTAAATATAATTTATCCCACTTGAGCCATCTCATTATTAAATTAAGTAATAATTATATCTCATTATTAGATTAGGTAATAATTGCATCTTATCAGACCCAGATTGACCAATGATAATTGCTCTGATAGAAGTTAGTAGCACTGGATGATGTTTAACTGTCTCTTGTTTTCATGCCGCTGAGAAAACACTGACATCCATGTTGTACAAATATATTAAATAATAACCCCTACAAGTGGATTAACTACAATAATAACTAAACCAAGCACTTACAGGTAAGTGTGTAAACTGTGGTACAAAAAATATATATATGTATATATATAATATATATATATACACACACACACGCACAGTAGATAGCATATAAGCCTATGATCACTTTTGCACCTAAATTAATATTTTCCTGTCAAAATTGTAAATAGTTTTACCAGTTCTGATTAAACACAGCACAGCCCACAGGAACCATCACTATTAATCTGAAAGAAATTAAAAATTATTTTAATATACATGTATTACAATTACTATTAATCATGGATCAACCACCATGTCATGATCATAAGTTGTTGTTTTTGTTGTCATAAGGTTTAACACCATTTTTCAGCACAAGATAGACTATACATGGTGGCCAGTATTAATGGCTGAGGACAAACCAGGGAAAACCCCAGGAAAAACCACTGACCCACAAGAAGCTACCGGCAAGATTTCTCACATACCTACATTGATAGAGCCTGAGACTGGAACCAATGCAGACAGAGGTGAGATGGTAGTGATCCGTAATGGTGAGTGCTCTAGACTAGCGTGAACTACATTGCCCATAATTAGATATTATCGCAGAGGGATGATCAATAAGAGCACCTTTCTGGATTGAGACACATTTTTAAAAAGACGTACTTTTAGAACACAGGGACTTTCTGCAACCAAATGGCTTGTTATTCATGATTAAATTTAGGATAGCATATGTGATGGACAAAAAAACAGACAAAAGCACATTTATTTATTATGTCCTCTGCATTCAATAAACATACAATGTAATAATGCAAAACCACACAGCATTAATGAAGTATTTTAGTGATCTGGAGAGAGTGGGTGGGTCATAGAAAGGCATGAAGGAAAATAAAGAAAGGCATGTGGCAATAAAGTCATAGTGAAGATTCTTCTAGCTGAGGCAAATAACAGTTAATCTGTATGCAAAGAGCCAAAAAATAGCTTGATAATGTGAGCGGCTTGTGGTGAATGGGATGCAAAGAAGTCCATATTCACATTAGTTATAATATCAGGAGCCCGAAAATATACAATAACAACTGTCCCTATTCCCATTAGGCATAATATCAGAGAACCCAATACACAATAACAACTGTCCCTATTCCCATTAGGCATAATATCAGAGAACATAATACACAATAACAACTGTCACTATTTCCATTAGGCATAATATCAGAGAACCCAATACACAATAACAACTGTCCCTATTCCCATTAGGCATAATATCAGAGAACCCAATACACAATAACAACTGTCCCTATTCCCATTAGGCATAATATCAGAGAACCCAATACACAATAACAACTGTCCCTATTCCCATTAGTGATTATCAGTGAACCCAATACACAATAACAACTGTCCCTATTCACATTATGCATAATATCAGGGAACCCAATACACAATAACAACTGTCCTACTCACATTTTGCATAGTATCAGGGAACCCAATACACAATAACAATTGCGCTATTCACATTAGTTAAAATAACTGTTCTATTCTCATTACTTATGTCAGGAAACTCCATACACAAAATAACTGCCCTATTCACATTAGGTATCAGTGGAGTGTCAAGTTTCACAAACTTTAAAACTGTGTATATAATTATAAGATATCTGTGACATTTTCTTGGAACCATGTCATGTACAGTTACTATAAATAGAAAATAAGGAAACATGTATAAAGGAAAATGATCACACACATAAAGAAATCGAAGATTAGTAAATGGATGACTATGATGGATTGATGTCACATGACATGAGGATTGAACTGTACCTGTTATTATGGATTGATGTCACATGACATGAAGATTGAACTGTACCTGTTATTATCTGCCTCATTTGCTGCTGACATTGGCAGATAAAATCTGTGATCTGAATTTGGAAACATGTCGTGTCCATTTTTTTTACATGAACTAAATGGGCAGCCTATGACAAATTTGATTACACCTTCATTATATGACACAAGCATACATACCAAATCGGATCAGAAAATAGATTCCAACAGTGTTTACAAGCATACATACCAAATCGGATCAGAAAATAGATTCCAACAGTGTTCATAAGCATACATACCAAATCGGATCAGAAAATAGATTCCAACAGTGTTTACAAACATACATACCATATTGGATCAGAAAATAGATTCCAACAGTGTTTACAAACATACATACCATATTGGATCAGAAAATAGATTCCATCAGTGTTTACAAGCATACATACCATAGGATCAGAAAATAGATTCCAACAGTGTTTACAAACACACATACCATATTGGATCAGAAAATAGATTCCATCAGTGTTTACAAGCATACGTACCAAATTGGATCAGAAAATAGACCCCAACAGTGTTTACAAGCATACATACCAAATTGGATCAGAAAATAGATTCCAACAGTGTTTACAAGCATACATACCAAATTGGATCAGAAAATAGATTCCAACAGTGTTCAAGCATACATACCAAATCGGATCAGAAAATAGACCCCAACAGTGTTTACAAGCATACATACCAAATTGGATCAGAAAATAGATTCCAACAGTGTTTACAAGCATACATACCAAATCGGATCAGAAAATAGACCCCAACAGTGTTTACAAGCATACATACCAAATTGGATCAGAAAATAGTTCCAACAGTGTTTACAAGCATACATACCAAATTAGATCAGAAAATAGATTCCAACATTGTTTACAAGCATACATACCAAACTGGATCAGAAAATAGATTCCAACAGTGTTTACAAGCATACATACCATATTAGATCAGAAAATAGACTCCAACATTGTTTAGAAGCATACATACCAAATCGGATCAGAAAATAGACCCCAAGTGTTTACAAGCATACATACCAAATCGGATCAGAAAATAGTTCCAACAGTGTTTACAAGCATACATACCAAATTGGATCAGAAAATAGACCCCAACAGTGTTTACAAGCATACATACCAAATCGGATCAGAAAATAGATTCCAACAGTGTTTACAAGCATACATACCAAATTGGATCAGAAAATAGACCCCAACAGTGTTTACAAGCATACATACCAAATCGGATCAGAAAATAGATTCCAACAGTGTTTACAAGTTCACTTATCCAAATGTGAGATCTTCTCAATAATATGTGCAATTATTGCTGATAATCTAACTTGTGCGATATTTCAATTGTATAAGCTTATATACCAGATTAGTCTGCCCAAAAAAATGTAATCAGAAATGAAGCCTTTACAGTGTTAACAAGCAAGTGTTGGTGTATGGATGGATGAGAGATGATACATGATGGACAAATGCCTTACAATAAACTTACTTAAATTATGAAATAACAAGACAAGAACACTTATACTATTAATGAATCAACTTTAAAACAAAGAAAAGCAATAGGCTGGAAGACACAACTGGTACTGCAGACATGCCAACCCTAAAAAGACATTCTCACTAAGTCCAAAGTTTTCAGTAAGTTGGAGCAATTTTCATTAAGGCATAAAAACTACAAAATACTTGCAACAAGTAAAATTTAAATAACCGTTACAGTTTATATCCATGCTGTAACATACACTATATAACTACTGTTGTGACTGGTACATAGCCCTTTTGCACTTTGAAATTCTAAGGCTCTTCTGGTCACACTCCATTTTTTATCATTCTACCCCATTCATTTTCAAGACTATTATTGCTTCTATTGTGTCATAGATGATCTGGATTTGGAGTGCTTTTTTCGCAACAAAGTGAGAACACCCTCTCCCAACCTGCATTTGAATAAGGAATAAGTACATTCTTCATGATGCTGGACAAAAATTTCCACTGGCCAATAGCATCCTTGAGTTTACTAATAAGATCTTGATGCTTATCAACATGTTTATCTACTTGGTAATTCAACGAACTCTGTTTCCATGTTGTCTCGGAAGTTGGTTTCTTTGAGTTCCATAAATCTGCTAAAACCAGTCACCATCCTTTTTGACAAATGAGCAACTGTACTGTGTTTCAGAAGTTCATTATTCAAGGGAAACCTAAAACCACTCACCATCCTATTTGACACATCAGCAACAGTGTAAATTAATGTGTTTCAATTATCAAAAATATGACTTGAACTTTTTGAACTTACTTGCTAAGTAGTTTAAGAATCTCAAGCAGTAACAAGGTGAATTAAGAATCTGTGATAGGGCCCATTAACCATTTAAAGGTATTTAGTGAAAACCCCAGTCACAATGACCAACATTTCATGTAGGCAAACATTCTTCTGAAGATACATTTTGCAGAATTATTTTGTGACATCAGATGAAAATTTATTAAAAAATATTCCCATGCATGTTGACTTTTAGGCAGTGAAGAACAAACACGATAAAGAATATCACAGTCACTTCATTTTAAAAGGCAATATCCAATTATACCTAGATAAACAAATACTGGAAGTTTTTTTTATATGTCACCCGAATTACTAGCATCTCAAACATAATTATAGCCAGGACAAAAATAAAAACTAAGTAACATATTATACAGCGAAAAACAATCTTTCCCAGTGCACTGAGTCTTTGGGCAATCAATTTTGCCAAGTAAACATTTAATATTTTGCAGACAATATATGACCATGTTATAACAGTTTCATTGTGGAGAAAAAGATGATAAAATCACTTTCTGCATCTGATTCAGTAAAAAAAATCTACATGGCAGAAATTGATTCTAAATTAAACAAAATTTACACTTCTACACTTTGCACTCTGATATACTGTCACATCGTTCAGCCAAACAGCAACTTATAAAAATAAAACAAATTTAAAAGGCAAAGAGTGACAGAGCATATTTGAAATACCCAGCAATGTCATTGGAAAACAAGAAGCAGGTCATTCTGACCTACTATATTGCTTGTGATGAGCAGTATCCCATGATAACAAGACTTATGACTGCAAATATCAATAATGACAATACCATGCAAAGTCTAGTCTATCCATCAAAGATAAGATAACTCTCAGTAAAGAAAAATACTGTTGTTATTTGGACATGATAACAATTTAGATAGCAGAAAAATATACTAACGTGACACCAGACAAGAGTATTTGCAGAGGAGGATTAATAACTCTGTTCCTCTGTAACCATGCAGTCTTCTCTAGCTTCTCCATCAAAACCGGAAGTAAAACTGGAGAAGAAAAAAAAGATATCTGTTAGTGTGTACTAGAGTAGTCTTTCCATCAAAACAGGAAGTAAATCTGGAAAACAAGCAAGATATCTGTTAGTGTGTACAATGTAGTCTTACCATCAGCACCAGAAAGGAAAACTGACAATTTAAGCATGTAACATATACAAGGATATTTATCAGTACCGTAAGTAACAATGAAAAAGAACTTATCGGTTGTATTATACAATTTGTATTTCCATCATTTCAGGACATAAAACTATAATACAACATCCCAGATCTATTCTGTTGTTTCCTTATGATTCCAACTTTGAACAGTTCAGAATCGGTTCTTCTAACGTTACATGCAAGCAGTGACATATTAGAGTCTACACTGTTTAAAGCTGGACTAATACATGTTACAGTAGATATCTTGGACTGACACATGTTACAGTAGATATCTTAGACTGATACATGTTACAGTAGATATCTTAGACTGATACATGTTACAGCAAATATTACTGGACTGATACATGTTAAAATAGATATCTTGGACTGATACATGTTACAGTAGATATCTTGGACTGATACATGTTACAGCAAATATACTGGACTGATACATGTTACAGTAGATATATTGGACTGATACATGTTACAGCAAATATACTGGACTGATACATGTTACAGTAGATATATTGGACTGATACATGTTACAGCAAATATATTGGACTGATACATGTTACAGCAGATATCTTGGACTGACACATGTTACAGTAGATATCTTAGACTGATACATGTTACAGTAGATATCTTAGACTGATACATGTTACAGCAAATATTACTGGACTGATACATGTTAAAATAGATATCTTGGACTGATACATGTTACAGTAGATATCTTGGACTGATACATGTTACAGCAAATATACTGGACTGATACATGTTACAGTAGATATATTGGACTGATACATGTTACAGCAAATATACTGGACTGATACATGTTACAGTAGATATATTGGACTGATACATGTTACAGCAAATATATTGGACTGATACATGTTACAGCAGATATCTTGGACTGATACATGTTACAACATATATCTTGGACTGTAACATGTTACAGTCGATAACTTGGACTGATACATGTTACAGCAAATATCTTGGACTGATACATGTTACAGTAGATATCTTTGAATGATACATGTTACAGCATATATCTTGGACTGTAACATGTTAGAGTAGATAACTTGGACTAATACATGTTACAGCATATATCTTTGACTGATACATGTTAAAGTAGATATCTTGGATTGATATATGTTACATTGGATATCTGGGATTGATACATGTTACAGTAGATATCATGGATTGATACATGTTACAGTAGATATCTTGTATTGATACATGTTAAAAGTAGATATCTTGGACTGATACATGTTACAGTAGATATCTAGGATTGATACATGTTACAGTAGATATTTTGGATTGATACATGTTACTGTAGATATCTTGGACTGATACATGGTACAGTAGATATCTTGGATTGATACATGTAAGAGTAGATATCCTGGATTCATAAATGTTATATTGGATATCCTGGCTTGATATATGTTACAGTAGAAATCCTGGCTTGATACATGTTACAGTAGATATCCTGGCTTGATACATGTTACAGTAGATATCTTGGATTGATACATGTTACAAAAGATATATTGGATTGATACATGCTACAGTAGATATCATGGAATGATACATGTTACAATAGATATCTTGGATTGATACACATTACAGTAGGTATCCTGGATTGATACACATTACAGTAGCCACTTGGGGCTGATTTAATGCAAGGAACCCACATCCTTTTTGGTCACAGTGACACTTCTTGACTTATATGACTAGGACTTGAACCCACATCCTTTGGTTACAAGTCCTATCACTGAGGTATTATGGCACCTAGATATATTTTATAATTATAGACATATGTTATAATTATAGACATATGTTATAATTATAGAGATATGTTATAAGTATAGACATGTTATAAGTATAGACATATGTTATAATTATAGACATATGTTATAATTATAGAGATATGTTATAAGTATAGACATATGTTATAAGTATAGACATATGTTATAATTATAGACATATTATAATTATAGAGATATGTTATAATTATAGACATATGTTATAATTATAGGCATATGTTATAATTATAGAGATATGTTATAATTATAGAGATATGTTATAATTATAGACATATGTTATAATTATAGACATATGTTATAATTATAGACATATGTTATACTTATAGACATATGTTATAATTATAGATATAAGTTATAATTATAGATATGTTATAATTATAGAGATATGTTATAATTATAGACATATGTTATAATTATAGACATATGTTATAATTATAGATATGTTATAATTATAGACATGTTATAATTATAGACATATGTTATAATTATAATTATAGAGATATGTTATAATTATAGAGATGTTATAATTATAGAGATATGTTATAATTATAGATATATGTTATAATTATAGAGATATGTTATAATTATAGAGATATGTTATAATTATTGAGATATGTTATAATTATAGACATATGTTATAATTATTGAGACATGTTATAATTATAGAGATATGTTATAATTATAGATATGTTATAATTATAGACATATGTTATAATTATAGAGATATGTTATAATTATAGATATATGTTATAATTATAGAGATACATTATAAATATAGAGATATGTTATAATTATAGAGATATGTTATAATTAGAGATATATGTTATAATTATAGTGGTATGTTATAATTATACACATATGTTATAATTATAGAGAGGTATGTTATAATTATAGAGAGGTATGTTATAATTATTGAGATATGTTATAATTATAGACATATGTTATAATTATAGAGATATGTTATAATTATTGATATGTTATAATTATAGAGATATGTTATAATTATTGAGATATGTTATAATTATAGAGATATGTTATAATTAGAGACATATGTTATAATTATAGATATGTAGTATAATTATAGATATGTAGTATAATTATAGATGTGTAGTATAATTATAGATGTGTAGTATAATTATAGATATGTAGTATAATTATATATAATTGTTCTTGACAAATGAATTAAAAATTTCCATTGTTCAGAACATAATCATGTAGTCAGACCCAATTGTGTTTCTTTCAAATAGAATGTATGGAGAATTACTTTATATAACTTCTGTAAACAGAGCAATGTGCAAAGTAACTAACATAAACACTTAACTGTAAAGCATGTCTTTAAAACAAATAAATAATTTTGGGTTTTATTTTATTTTGAATACTGAATAAATTGATTCGACAGAATCAAATAACACATCTTTGCTGTTTTTCTGAATATAAATGATTCTTTATTTGACTAAATTTGAAAAAGAAAAGCTGGGAAACTCAAAATCTGCAAAGAACATTGGGACTACAGCACTTTCATTGCAGCTTGTTACAAATGAATTTACGGGCCCCGAGTGGCCAAGTGGTCTAAAGCGCTCTGTTATGGATCACTGCAATCTCACCTCTGTTTAAATGTTTGGAAAAGAATGAATGGGGAAGATTTCAGTATAATATAATGAATGCAGTTCTAAACCTTTTGGTCGAAAATTTTAATCCAATTTGAAAATATTTTTCATCTTTATAAATCTTGTAAGAAGTTTACAGGAATCATTTACAGCCATCTGGAAGGTTTGTACTGTAAGAACTTACTCATTCCTGGTGAACACATCAGGATTCTGCTCAAAATCACCTGGCTGATTCCTTTCACAGCAGCATACTGTAAAAAAAGAGTTACTTACTGTTAATCGGATAAAAAGTTATTTCCTTCAATAAATGTGTACAAATTTATAATTTGTTATTTAATTTATTAAATGTAGTATGAGCAACATACGGTGCATCCTTCTCCAGCCTTGTTGGGACAACCTTTGTCTACTATGGTTGCTATGCCAGAAATGATATCATTGCGGTCAGTATATGTTAAAATTTAGATATGCTATCATGCTGAACCAATTAGATGAACGAGTTGGAACACATGATTAAACATTATATTAGGTGTCTGAGTCAGTCATACATCAACTGGGATGCCTGTGGAGATGCATGATTTTTAGTGTCAATGCTGCATTAAAATTTTCTGCAGAAAGAACAACCCTCCTCCCCTCCACGTCATTTATTTGGCTTTTTTTCTTTTTAAAGTTTTGTTATTGCATGCATCGCCCTTGTTCCTGCATTCACACCTTTGCTTTTGAACCCAACTTTATCTGAACTTTAAAATGCTCAACTATAAGACCATATATACTTCATGCATACTTCCCATTGTCCATGCATGAAGTATCGGCTGATGTTTGTTATCGTGGCAATTCTCGGGATCAGACCCATCGAGTTTCAGTTATCAGTGTTTCCATACACCTCATATCATTGAGTTTCAGTTATCAGTGTCCCCATACACCTCATATCATTTAGTTTCAGTTATCAGTGTCTCCATACACCTCATATCATTGAGTTTCAGTTATCAGTGTCTCCATACACCTCATATCATTGAGTTTCAGTTATCAGTGTCTCCATACACCTCATATCATTGATTTTCAGTTATCAGTGTCCCCATACACCTCATATCATTGAGTTTCAGTTATCAGTGTCTCCATACACCTCATATCATTGAGTTTCAGTTATCAGTGTCCCCATACACCTCATATCATTGAGTTTCAGTTATCAGTGTCTCCATACACCTCATATCAGCTCTTGCAGCTCCACATACCAGTGTCGGACACTTTTCACAACCCTACAAACTCCCCAGGGTCTACCTTCCTGAGGTATTCATATGGAACAAATGACCATTGTCAAGTTTCATGCATTCACAACTTGGCTTTGGAACCCCAATTTGTGTCAGTACTTATAGGTATGCAACTATTATGCCCATATATACTTCCTACCCACTTCCTACAGTGCATGCATGGAGTATCAGCTGATTTTTGTTGCCATGGCATCCTTGAGATCAGGCTTGTTGAGTTTTTCAGCTATCAGGGTCCCTATATACCTTGCATCTGCCCCTTGCAGTTCCACATCCTGGTCTAAATATCATGACAAATGGAACACACATTTTGACAGTACACAGAAACAGATGGTATAAACATCATGACAGATGGAACACATCCTGACAGATAGTACACAGAAGTCCAGACAAATGGTACAAAAACAGATGGTATACACATCATGACAGATGGAACACATGTCCTGACAGATAGTACACAGAAGTCCAGACAAATGGTACAAAAACAGATGGTATACACATCATGACCACACATGTCCAGACAGATGGAACACATGTGGCCAGACAGATGGACACACATATCCAGGCAAATGGTACACACATGTCCAGACATGTTACACACATCCTGACAGATGGTAAAGACAGATGGTACAAAATGTCCAGTCAGATGAAAATGATGGCAGAATTCCATACAAAGGATACCAGTTGTAAAATTGTTGCACATAATGCAAAACTTTAATCAAAAACCCAATTCCTCTGATACTGTTAATAATGTGTCACCGCCATATGTACTTTCCAACTGCAAAATCATAACTCCTCTTCTGCCCTTAAATAATGTGCCACAGATCATTGTCTATGTTGTTTGTTCTACCAATTTCTCATAACAAAAGATCCAAATCTTCTGGAGCATTATACCATGACAGATTTGGGTCTCAGCACTTCAAGGCTGTGCAGGACTTATAAGTGAGAATATATACAGCACAAACAGTGATCAGTGTCAAAATGATCTGGCAGGCAAGATCAACTGAATTGCTTAAGAATTAATTACTTATCCCTGTCTTTATGATCTGGCAGGCATGATCAATGGTACACACATCACCACTGCTTATGAATTAATTACTTATCCCTGCCATGATGCTGACAGGCAAGATCAACTGAATTGCTTTAGGATTAATTACTTATCAAGTGCAAAAAACACAGACATTCAACAACAACAACAGCAACAAAATGATGATGTCTAGTTCGCTGAATCATTGAAGTAAATGTAACAGAAAATGTTTTAAATTTACTTATACACAGAAAAGTCTACTACATGTATTTATTTTCCATGAGCATTTCCAAACTCTAATCCATTTTAAATCTATGAACCAAAAGTAAAATCTAATTTAAAAATTAAATAAGTTTCAAGCCTTTGCTGCATAATACAGAATCTTACCCTGGACTCCGTGATTTTTTTCCCACTTTTATCGCATACTGGAACACCATTAACAATTTCACTGGAAAGTACAATTTAGAATAAATAAATATTTTGGTGATATACATTACATTTTCCTCTAGAGAAAAATAAATAAACACAGTAGTCCCTCATTATAAGGATCTCAATATATCTTGGTCAATTTTATAAGGTGAGTCTTTTCATTCATTAATAGTAATATTATTATAAAATACTTCAATATAAGGTGACCTCATTAATAAGGTCATGTGATTTTGTGGCTTAGATGAACACTGTTGTAATTGATTACTGTATAGTGAAAACTGTCTTAACTCTTAATAAAGAAGTCATGCTCATACAGGATTGTTACTGGAAAGGCTTTTAATTTAACTTAATCATTCAATTTTTATATAAACAATACAAAATACCTGCCCACATAGAAAAGGATTTGGTTCATTGTGCATCCATTACAGAAATGTAAACCTTTTTTCAAATACAATTTATCATAGGGAGTTTATACTGCTTAGATACTGGACAAGCCCAGTCATATGGAAATTATTGTCCTGTTGTGAGTCTCGGTTCAGTGAGTTTTCCCCTAGTACTCATCTAATTTCTCTTCTTTCTTCCTTCCTTCTTCTTCCTCTTTCTACACACTGTGCCTCTCATGTACACCCTGAAAGTCTCAACAGCTTCCTTCTTATTCTCTCATCGTCACTTCATACACCCTAGGAATCTCTCAGCACCGACTCACGGGCACCATGGGAGCTTCCTTTGAGAAGCTTGTTTACCCAGTTCAATTCCATTCCTTTTTATGATTTAAGTCTCACAGTGGCTTTTAGCTAAAATACCCCACTCAACATAACCTTTCTGTTTTACTTAGACGATACGTCTCTCTCCCTTGAGAACTATCAGCTCACTGATGGGTCTGTGTGCATTTACGAATAAGAATGAAGCATTTTCTGCCTAAAAGGTTAGCCCCTCCCAGCGGTAGATCTAGCTTCTCTCATCCCTAATTAGTCGACATGCCTAATGTTTGATTTTCTTCCGCCTGGGTCCAGGTTTCTTCAAACCTTATTGGCGCACCAAGGGATATTAGACCAAAAATGCCATTTGGCAATAGCCCGCTTCACAAGGATTAAATACCTTTAAAGTTAATTAAGAAATCCAAAATTATGTAAGTCATAGTAAGATGTCCGACCCATATGCTATGATTTCTGTAAAATTCTTCCTTCAGTTCATTAGAGAGTGAGTCTGACATTACTCACCTGACTCACAGAAACAATGTCATGACTTATTAGGTGAAAAATTGTCAGTGTAAAGAACGATTCTTTGATTATCCCATGAAAGGTCATTAAATCAAGAAAATTTGGTGGTAGCTTAAAATCTAAATTATTTATATTCAACAACAAATTTGCATTGTATTCCATTTCTTTTATTGTTAATTATTTGCATTTAATCTGCGTTAATTATAATTTCACTCTAAAATTACACATTTCAGGGTTTTTAACAAACACAATCCAATCACATACAAAATTAACTCATAATATCCACAGATTTTACTCAAAATCAAAATTTAACATCCTGACTCTTAAATTCAACATTCTGTTGGGCAGGTGTTCAAAATGTGGATTTTGTGATCCAAAGGTGAGATAAGCATACATGATCCAAGTTAGATATGTTGTGTAACTAAGAATAAATTGTCATAGAAACATATAAGAGAAGACTAGAAATTTAAATATGAATAAATAAATTAAAACACCCATGTCCTTGAAAACTCTTAATACGCTTCAAACAAAACAAACTGGTAAATATAACACTTTTATGATCTCACATAAACATGAACAATCACTGCCGTCTCACCTCTACCTGCTCGTTCAAGTTCGAGTCTCAGATTCGACCAATGTGGATATGTGAGAAAGCTTGCCAGCAGCTTCTTGTGGGTTGGGGGTTCTTTCCGGGTTCTTCCTCCACCATTAATACTGGCTGCCATGTATAGCCTATTGTGTGCTGAAAAATGGCATCAAACCTTACAACAACAACAACATGTGTATGATACACACATAAACACATTTGCACTGACACTATATATGTGCTCACTGAACATGGATGCACCACCTCACTACCTAAATCCAAAACTAAACAAATATGTGGCAGACATACATATAGACAGACATGGCTACACCTTGTGCCCCAACAACTGTCATGTCATAAATATAGACAGAATATATTTCCTTAACGGATATTATCAAAGAAAATTAGAATTCGGTTGGCATCCACTTTCTATTATTTATGACATGGTCATGACTTACTCCTAATTGTTGTAAATGTATTGGACAGTTGAGTACATCATTACCTTGCAGATGCTGACAATAGTGTGGGGTGGAACAGGTATTATAATGTTAGTTTTTATAGTTTATAGGAGACTGGGCCATACTGCCAATAGTGTGGGGTGGAACAGGTATTATAACGTTAGTTTTTGTAATTTATAGGAGACTGGGCCATACTGCCAATAGTGTGGGGTGGAACAGGTATTATAACGTTAGTTTTTGTAATTTATAGGAGAATGGGCCATAAAAATGGTAGTCTCACCTAGCTCAGTCAAAAAAACGTGGTTTCCCAAACGATAGTCTTGCCTAGCTAAGTCAATCAGATGCAAGATCTGCTCCTTAAAATGCATGGATCTTGCTCACTATTTGCCTAACTTGAGCTCTTGAAGATATATCTTACATTCCATTTTTGTTCTAAACAGGCAAAATCTGATGTAATTATGATGGACCACAATGTAGTGTGATGTAGCAATATCTCTCATGTAATTGTGACCAAACAATACGTACTTACATCACATTCATGGTTAACAAGGTGATTTGCACCTGATTGGAAGGTTATGTAACAATTACAGATTTTTCGCTTATATCTTCGACAGCTCAGTTTAGTTGCATAATAATAATTACAAAGTCAATATTTGCACCTAACTGGCACTACATTGTGGTCCATCATAATTACATCAAATTTTGCCTGATCACAATTACATAAGATATTGCTCCATCACACCACACTGTGGTCCATCCCAATTACATCAGATTTTGCTCCATCCCAATTGCATGAGATATTGCTCCATCACACCACGTTGTGGTCCATCATAATTACATGAGATATTGCTCCATCACACCACACTGTGGTCCATCATAATTACATGAGATATTGCTCCATCACACCACGTTGTGGTCCATCATAATTACATGAGATATTGCTCCATCACACCACACTGTGGTCCATCACAATTACATGAGAGCTATTGTTCTATCACACCACATGAGATAGTGGTTACAAGCTCAGCTAATCAGATGCTAGGTCTCACTCATTAATAACTGAACTCATCTATGATTTTGATGATATAAGCATGTATTACAAGTCTTATCAAACAAGATCAGAAATATGGCAATCTGAGTGGCAACAAGAAATATGGCAATCTGAGTGGCAACAAGAAATATGGCAATCTGGGTGGCAACAAGAAATATGGCAATCTGAGTGGCAACAAGAAATATGGCAATCTGAGTGGCAACAAGAAATATGGCAATCTGTGTGGCAACATCAAATATGGCAATCTGAGTGGCAAAACAACGCTGCATAACCTCATTTATATGCATGAAGGTCATACATATTCAAACCCATATGAGACAAAGATAAAAGTGTATACTCCAAATTTGAACAAAATTAGACCAAACATATGACCTTTAAAATGGAATCATGCAATTGTTTCTGCTTATAAAATGCATATTGGATGGTGGGTCCTACCATATGCTAACTTGGCATTGTAACCATGTGACTAAAAAAAAAATTTGAGCTGGCAGTGGCAAACAATGTTTGCAGATCATGAAGATAAAGAGAGGTAGGCAAATTGAGTGTTGCAGCCTTTGTTTCCAAAATGAATGAAAAAGAATAAATAAATAAGTATCTTACCTTTGTCACATGAGGTAAAATAAGTATCTTACCTTTGTCGCATGAGGTAAAATAAGTATCTTACCTTTGTCGCATGAGGTAAAATAAGTATCTTACCTTTGTCGCATGAGGTAAAAAAAGTATCTTACCTTTGTCGCATGAGGTAAAATAAGCATCTTACCTTTGTCGCATGAGGTAAAATAAGTATCTTACCTTTGTCGCATGAGGTAAAATAAGTATCTTACCTATGTCGCATGAGGTAAAATAAGTATCTTACCTTTGTCGCATGAGGAAAAATAAGTATCTTACCTCTGTCGCATGAGGTAAAATAAGTATCTTACCTTTGTCGCATGAGGGGAATATTCACAACATTAGCAGCTGCTACTGCAACAAATGGTACAAATCTCTGCATCAGGGGAGATGCTCTCTAAAATTAAAAAGTCATATATTTTCATTCTTGACGTCATAGACTGCTACTTCTATGCAGTAAGTTTCCCATAGGAATATCAGCCAAAAATGGGCTTCAGCTCAAACAGGAATGAATTAATATCCTAATTTCAAATGCTTCAAAACCAAGCAGATTAAATTCCCAGTTTAATCAATTTATGGCTGGTTTTTTTTCTCTTCAAAATTAATTGAGCCAGGCTTCGGTTTCAACCAGGGACACTGTAAGTAGTCACTAATATAGAATGTAATTAGTCACTAACACAGAATCTGGTCATTTTTTACTCCATATTTTTTCTATAACAAAAACTTACCCCATACCCCTTTCTACTTACTTCTACCCCAACCCCTAACAACACAGATATCTTAATGCAAACTGCCTGTTCTCCAAAAACATTAAAGTTTAGATAGAAAAATAAAAATTGAAAATATCAGTATAGCTGCAATTTTTGTATATCTGACATCTGAACACCTCTTTGGGACATGTGGTTTGGTTAAAGGTACTTAAAATAGAAGCAAAAAGTGTACAACTATAAGGTATAATGAAAAAAGTCGATATGGTAATAGAAAGATATTTTTAGTCTTCAGTATTACCACTAAAAAAACATACTGTGTAAATTGCACATCCAGGATCAACCTGTGTGTGAAAAAGGAAAAGTTACCACTAACAAGAGACTAAATTACAAATGAAGTTCTACTAAAATAACACCTAAGACAAATCGAGTTACCACTAAAAAGAGACTAAAATATAAATGAAGTTCTACTAAAATAAATCTAAGACAAATCGAGTTACCACTAAAAAGAGACTAAAATATAAATGAAGTTCTACTAAAATAACACCTAGGACAAATTGAGTTACCACTAAAAAGAGATTAACATATAAATGAAGTTCTACTAAAATAACACCTAAAAGACAAATCGAATTACCACTAAAAAGAGATTAAAATATAAATGAAGTTCTACTAAAATAACACCTAGGACAAATTGAGTTACCACTAAAAAGAGATTAACATATAAATGAAGTTCTACTAAAATAACACCTAAAAGACAAATCGAATTACCACTAAAAAGAGATTAAAATATAAATGAAGTTCTACTAAAATAACACCTAGGACAAATCGAGTTACCACTAAAAAGAGACTAAAATATAAATGAAGTTCTACTAAATTAACACCAAGGACAAATCAAGTTACCACTAAAAAAAGACTAAAATATAAATGAAGTTTTACTAAAATAACACCTAAGACATATCGAGTTACCACTAAAAAGAGACTAAAATATAAATGAAGTTCTACTCAAATAACACCTAAAAGACAAATCGAATTACCACTAAAAAGAGACTTAAGATACAAATGGATATTGATATTGCACTTATTTGCATTTCCGCAGATGCAATTTCAGTTGCAACTTCTACCATTAGCCAGGGCAAAACTGCAACTGTGGGTTCTCCAATTGTCATCAACTGTATGCAGTGTTTCTAGACTATACTTAACATTAACATAGAATGAGATAAATTAAGAGTTTTTTGTTCAAGCTAAATCAATGTCTGGTGTTATAATAATAATAATAATAATAATAATAATAATAATAATAATAATAATAATAATAATGAGGACAGTGTATAGCACCCAATCTTTAGAAGCTCTAAGTGCTTTATAACATCTAAGATAAAAAAACATTATTAGGTCTCATTGTTCCTGCAGTCAAAAAAAGGCGACATTTAAGAGAACTCTTAAAAGGGACCACTGTGTCTTTGTGTCTAATTTCAATGGGCAATGGGCCCTGGTATGCAAAAGAACATTGTCCATATGACTTCATTTTCATAGTGGCAACAATGAGTATACAACTGTCAGAAGAGAAGCGTAAGGATCTTGCTGGTGTATACACATAGGTGAGGCCAGATAAGTATGTTGGACTGGAGACCATCAGCGAAACATAGCACAGAGAACAAATTTTGTCTTTGATTCTGTATCGAATGGATAGCCAGTGCAGGGTACAGAGAAGTGGTGAGGTGTGCTCTGTGCTTATGTATGGTCCACGCTACTCAGCTTAATCCAACATCAGTTTAACCAACATGTTTGTATCATGAAATATAAAATAAAAGGTCATTGGTTACCAAACGTTTATTTTCAGCTTACATTCTGTGTTCCAATGCATAAGCTAAAACACACATACCTGCAAGGGTTAGTTACTTTTGCTGACCTATCTATGTTCTCAAGACCTTCATTTGCCTCTCACATAACATTAGTTAGTCAAGCAGCAACAAAGTGAATGCCAATGCCTTTTATTAAAGATTTCCCTCTACATGTCCCTTTTTTTACCCAGGGTTCATAAACTTTTTTCACATATTTTATCCATCCCCAAGCTAAAACAGCACGTATAAGTTTTGGACAAAAAAGGTCACTGTAATTGTGAAAACAAAGCAAAATGACCTTTGACCTCCTCTCATGGGACCACAGTGGTGGGGAAAAAAAGTACTACTTTCTCATAATGATTCCAATGTGACTTGTGTCATTATTTTTATCAGGTTTGATGAATTTTAACTCCCTTTAATCAGTATGCTATGAACAGAGACAGACGGATGATATCACAATATTCCTGATAAATGTATAAATAAAATACTTTTGTCTTAATTGGAATAAATGTTTGTATCAATCAATGTACAATGGATTTCAGGCATTTTTTGGCAATCTTTTTTAAAGTATTGTTGTGCAAAATAATGAAAAATGTACACAAAAGTGTGTTTGTTGTCATGGGTGTACATGAATACCAAAATGATACTAACATTTGCCAGAAATGCCTTTAATCCCAGAGCTGTTACTAGGGCACTGCTGGTAGCTGAAATGTATGCAGCTGCCATCTGTCTGAAAAAAATGGAAACCTACTATCAATGGTTACTAAGCAATACACAAAACTAAAATAATTTTGTTAAAAATAAATTACCCAAAATTGTTGCCTCATTTTATGCCTCAAGTATATTTAATCCCAATTAATCAGTTTCAGATTATTGATTACCCTCAAGCAGTAGTTGATAATCTATTATTCTTTTTGAAAACCTTTAATTGATTAGATTAATTTATTAATACCCTACTGATATCACAACTTTAAATATATGACTCAGCATTTTATTCCAAAAGTCTGACACTGACCACAAGTTTTATTAAGTCATTCCTTTCTTTTAAGTTTTATCAACTCATAGCATATGTTTCCCTTTTTTAAAGTTTTATCAAGTCACAGCATATGTTTCCCTTTTAGGTTTTATTAAGTCCCAACATATATTTCCATTCTTTTAAGTTGTATTAAGTCACAGCATATGTTTCCATTCTTTTAAGTTTTATCAAATGACAGCATATGTTTCCCTTCTTTTAGGTTTTATTAAGTCACAACATATGTTTCCATTCTTTAAAGTTTAATCAAGTCACAGCATGTTTCCCTTTTAAGTTTTATTAAGTCACAGCATATGTTTCCTTTCTTTAAAATTTTATCAAGTCATAGCATATGTTTCCCTTTTTTAAAGTTTTATCAAGTCACAGTATATGTTTCCCTTTTAGGTTTTATTAAGTCCCAACATGTTTCCATTCTTTTAAGTTTTATAAAATGACAGCATGTTTCCCTTCTTTTAGGTTTTATTCAGTCACAGCATATGTTTCCATTCTTTTACGTTTAATCAAGTCACAGCATGTTTCCCTTTTAGGTATTATTAAGTCCCAACATATGTTTCCATTCTTTTAAGGTTTATTAAGTCACAGCAAATGTTTCCATTCTTTTAAGTTGTATCAAGTGACAGCATATGTTTCCCTTCTTTTAGGTTTCATTAAGTCACAACATATCTTTCCATTCTTTGAAGTTTAATCAAGTCACAGTATGTTTCCCTTTTAGGTTTTATTAAGTCACAGCATATGTTTCCCTTCTTTTAAGTTGGCTCTATTGACTGCAAAATCCTCATACTGACAAAAGAAAATTAACAGATTTGCAACTGAAAATTTGGCAAAATTATTTTGCATATTTAGGCTTTTAAATGCTGAGATCTGCTGCTATGATACATACTACATAGGCTCACATATGGCTTACAAACTATACCCTGGTTTGCAAGTGATGTGATGTGATTTGGATTATTAACATAGCTTTAAAAAAAGTTTCAGTCATATCGCTATATCTGCAATGTGGCAGTTTATAGTGATGTCTAGCACGGAAGCATTGTGCTGCAGACATGTAGCATGATGTCCCATCTTGTCACATTATCCTGACATCAGGCCGACCAGTACTAACACTAACCTCATAATGCTAAGTGACAAGTAAGGCAGCTGTTGGTACCATTTTTGTAAGTCTTTGGAATGATTCAGCCAGGGATTGAACCCACAACTTCTCGTATCCAAGGCGAACACTCTAACCACTAAGCCACAGGAGTGATCCATTGATTTTCAGTCATTCAATGCTCCAATTATTTGGCCAGGGATTGAACCCACAACTTTTCATATCCGAGGCAGACACTCTAACCACTAGGCCACCAGAGTGGTCCATTCATTTGCAATCATTCAATGCTCCAGCATTATTAGGGTCTATGATGTCTGTTCCATTGACTGGTTCTAACAAACTGCATAGACTCAGATATGCCAATACATTATGTAACAGCAGTCTGGAACTGTACAGTCTGTAGTTGAATCTGACTTATATGAGAAAATAATAAGTATACAATGCAGTGATGAATTACTCCAAAGATTACATTACTAAACAAACAAACTCCATCTTATGGTCTTTACGTTGCTGAAATGTACAGGTACAGATACCATATACACCCATGTCTGAGTGTATATCCAAATTTATTGGCAATCATTAAATGCCCCAGTACATCAGGATTTATATGTCTGTTCTAATTAGTTCTAACTAAATGCATTGACTCAGATATGACAGAACATTATGCAGCAGACCTAGGTCTGTGCAGTCTGCAGCTGGATTTGACCTGAATAAGAGTATATACAGTTTAATATTTAAATGATGAAACGGATTAATATTTCTGAACAAGCTGACCTGATATTGTATATGTAAGGTACTTACTTATTTGTGAGAGTGGATCCTGCATTCCGATTGGTGTAATTGACAAGTGCATTGAAGGACTGGTTGGCCCATTGCCAAAATATCACAGCAGAGTTGCTCCTAAAACATAAAAGGCATTTAAACAGCACTATGATATCTAGCTTTAAGCTCCAAGAAAATATTAAGAAAGAAATAACGACAAATTATTGATGTTAAAACCTGTCAAGAAGACAACAAATCTACAATATGTTTCCCATGATGAGACCAGGGGTCCAGTCTAATAAATCTACAATATTTGTCTCATGATAAGACCCATGTGCCAGTCTATTAACCTACAGTATTTTCCTCCAATAAAGCCAGGATGCCAGTCTAACAACCTACAGTTAGGATCCATCCTAGTAAACCTTATTAACAGTGACATCACTTTATACCTAGGTACTCTGATACACAAATTTGTTATAACAATGTATACAAAGTTAAGGTGTTTAATGTTGTGATACTTTATAATTGCATTTAAATATCCAAGAATTACAATTAAACTGAATAAATTAGTTGGGAATAATAAAACATAACTATTTTTATAAAGACTGCATTACAAAAAGGGTAGTGATATTCTGAAAAGCTTCAAAATGAGGGACCATTGTATTTTGTATTACAGCAGTTATAAGATATCCTGCTTTAGTGAAGAAAGTACTTTATCCTGCAAATTTTAAATATTGGCGTGCTTTCCTTTAACAAGGGTCCATAGATGAGAGCTGTGCTCTATGAAGACAAAATAAAAAATTATGAGGGATTCAAGTGGCGGCTGTTTATTCAGTTATTGTTTTTAATTTTAACTGGTGAATATAACAACCATATTTTCCTGAATTCTTGGAAAACTCCAACATGCCAAATTTGATAAAAGCAATAATTAACATTAATCAAAATTAAAATAAAGACCGGATACTTGTAAGTGCAGGACACAATTCTTTGTTACATCCATTTACATTGAACCTGGAATCATGTGTAGAAAATCAATCAATTAGTTTTAGACAATGTCAGAATAGAGCCATGTGGTATGTTTGCCTTAATCTATAAACAAATATCTTTCTTGAGAAAAATCAAAGTTACTTTTTGTGACATCATTCATTGTATTCGTCAGACGTGTCCACAAATTGGGTTCACAAACAATTCATTCATACTGCCTCATCAAAGTTAACTTGTATTTATACAAGCCACTGTTATATATTCACACAAAACTGCAAGCTATGACATTTGACTCCTAGGTGAGTTAGGTCTTTTTTTCAAACTCCTTCACAACAGCTCAGAAAACTAACAATTTTCAAGAAAACCATCATGGCAGCAATTTGGAGGTTAAATCGGCATTAACTTAATATAACAGTAACAAAATACTGAGAAAAAGGTGTTTCTTTGTTAATAATAATAATAATAATGAGGACTTTATATAGCGCCTAATCTTACGAAGCTCTAAGCGCTTTACACCATCAATAATGATATGACTACACTACAGAACAACAAATGACAAAAACAATGAAATTGGAAAACATAAAAAGATGCTGAAAGCATATAAGATACAAAACATGATTAGGTCGCTAAGTTTGTCCCTGTTAACTATTGGTATATCCATCTATTTAGCAAATGTAGCTGTTCTGAGATATTTCAAAATTTTGGAGTTCACATTAGGTAATTTCATTTGGGATCTACTGCATATAGTGAGAAGTGAAAGCTAATGTTAATAAATACATCCCTTCAAGAAGATTCAATCATGGCCACCGTTGAACAGTACCATGTTTTGTTAGGTACAACTATACACCTTTAAACAGTACCATGTTTTGTTAGGTACAACTATACACAGTTAAACAGTACCATGTTTTGTTAGGTACAACTATACACCTTTAAACAGTACCATGTTTTGTTAGGTACAACTATACATCATACAAAGTGATTTAGCGAAATGTTAGGTATACAAAGTGATTTAGTGAAATGTTTTGTTAGGTACAACTATACATCATACAAAGTGATTTAGTGAAATGTTTTGTTAGGTACAACTATACATCATACAAAGTGATTTAGCGAAATGTTTTCTTAGGTACAACTATACATCATACAAAGTGATTTAGCGAAATGTTTTCTTAGGTACAACTATACATCATACAAAGTGATTTAGCGAAATGTTTTGTTAGGTACAACTATACATCATACAAAGTGATTTAGCTCTATACATCATACAAAGTGATTTAGTGAAATGTTTTGTTAGGTACAACTATACATCATACAAAGTGATTTAGTGAAATGTTTTGTTCGGTACAACTATACATCATACAAAATGATTTAGTGAAATGTTTTGTTAGGTACAACTAACTATACATCATACAAAGTGATTTAGCGAAATGTTTTCTTAGGTACAACTATACATCATACAAAGTGATTTAGTGAAATGTTTTGTTAGGTAGAACTATACATCATACAAAGTGATTTAGCGAAATGTTTTGTTAGGTACAACTATATATCATACAAAGTGATTTATCGAAATGTTTTGTTAGGTACAACTATACATCATACAAAGTGATTTATCGAAATGTTTTCTTAGGTACAACTATACATCATACAAAGTGATTTAGTGAAAAGTTTTGTTAGGTACAACTATACATCATACAAAGTGATTTAGCGAAATGTTTTGTTAGGTACAACTATACAAAGTGATTTAACGAAATGTTTTGTTAGGTACAACTATACATCATACAAAGTGATTTAGCAAAATGTTTTGTTAGGTACAACTATACATCATACAAAGTGATTTAGCGAAATGTTTTGTTAGGTACAACTATACATCATACAAAGTGATTTAGCTCTATACATCATACAAAGTGATTTAGCGAAATGTTTTGTTAGGTACAACTATACATCATACAAAGTGATTTAGCGAAATGTTTTGTTAGGTACAACTATACATTATACAAAGTGATTTAGTGAAATGTTTTGTTAGGTACAACTATACATCATACAAAGTGATTTAGTGAAATGTTTTCTTAGGTACAACTATACATCATACAAAGTGATTTAGTGAAATGTTTTCTTAGGTACAACTATACATCATACAAAGTGATTTAGTGAAATGTTTTCTTAGGTACAACTATACATCATACAAAGTGATTTAGTGAAATGTTTTGTTAGGTACAACTATACATCATACAAAATGATTTAGTGAAATGTTTTGTTAGGTACAACTATACATCATACAAAGTGATTTAGTGAAATGTTTTGTTAGGTACAACTATACATCATACAAAGTGATTTAGTGAAATGTTTTGTTAGGTACAACTATACATCATACAAAGTGATTTAGCGAAATGTTTTCTTAGGTACAACTATACATCATACAAAGTGATTTAGCGAAATGTTTTGTTAGGTACAACTATACATCATACAAAGTGATTTAGCGAAATGTTTTGTTAGGTACAACTATACATCATACAAAGTGATTTAGTGAAATGTTTTGTTAGGTACAACTATACATCATACAAAGTGATTTAGTGAAATGTTTTGTTAGGTACAACTATACATCATACAAAATGATTTAGTGAAATGTTTTGTTAGGTACAACTATACATCATACAAAGTGATTTAGCGAAATGTTTTGTTAGGTACAACTATACATCATACAAAGTGATTTAGTGAAATGTTTTGTTAGGTACAACTATACATCATACAAAGTGATTTAGTGAAATGTTTTGTTAGGTACAACTATGCATCATACAAAATGATTTAGTGAAATGTTTTGTTAGGTACAACTATACATCATACAAAGTGATTTAGTGAAATGTTTTCTTAGGTACAACTATACATCATACAAAGTGATTTAGTGAAATGTTTTCTTAGGTACAACTATACATCATACAAAGTGATTTAGTGAAATGATGACATTACCATGATCTTAGGAGTAGCAATGGCAGAGTTTAAAGGAGGGCACAGATATTGTCATAATGTACACCTGAAGTCATTAAGAACCAGCAAGACATTATAAAAAGTATCTTTATGATCCTCCATTTTTGAAAATTAATGACAACAAGATTTTTAAGTTAACTACCTAGAAGGGAATAGAGGATGTCAGAAGATCACCATTTTCATTTAGAATCAAGCAAAAATCACAAGAAGTCTTTAGTGAAAACCTCATGTTCATATGATTATCTCTTCAGGGCGATTAATGATAAGATTTCCAAGATGGCAACTATTGTGGCCACAATGGCTGTCCAAGCAATAATGTCACTGAATTAGCATGAGACCTTGGGATGAATGTGAGTGTCAAGTGTTATCACAATCCTCCAAGTAGTTTCAGAGAAGCAGCAATAAAAACTTGAGCTAATTGGTAGACAACAGATATATGGATGATGGCCAATAGACATAGAGACAATAGACACCATATATATGGATAATGGACAATAAACATAGAGACATTAGACATCATACATATCGATGATGGACAATAGAGATAGAGAAAATAGACAACAGACATGGATGATGGACAATAGACAACAGACGTATGGACAATAGACATACAGACAATAGATCATTTCATAAGCTCTTCTAGTCAATGACAAGTAGAGAAAACAACAGCACAAAAGTTTTTACAGAATACCTCTGATCATCAATATCTAAAACAGTACTTATAACATGTGATCGCCCTCCCTTATCCAACACAAAATAGTACATATAAAATGTGATTGATCACTTATGGGCACAGAAACAGTGCCTATTAAATGTTATGGACCGCCTGGGGCCTACCAAAACAGTAACTTGAAAATGTGATGGGCCCCCTGCAGCCAACCAAAGCAGTACCTATAATTATATGTGATAATCAACCTTGGACCCCATGAAACAGTAAATAAATAACATGTGATGAACCACCTGGGGTCATCCAAAACAGGTCCTATAAAATATGATTGGCCAGCTGGGCCCCCAAGAAGTACCTATAAAATGTAATCATTGCACCAATAAGCAGCATTCCCCCTGGAACCTGGAATGACATTCGACCAATCGCATTCTGAAGCTCTCCAGTATCAGGATGGAATGCAGACAGATACATCCTCCTGGCATGAAGAACTTGATCTACAGTTGTCCCCCTTGGTTCTTTCATGGCTCTGTCAGAAGAAAAAAGTGCTGGTTGGATGTACTGTAAATCACACAATTTTCATAAATAGTCGATTTTCTGCAAATGTACAATATATATATATATATATATATATATATATATATATATATATATATATATATATATATATATATATATATATATATATATTGTACATCTGCAGAAAATTGACTATTTATGAAAATTATGGTCTCACAAGGGGGTATATATATATATATATATATATATATTCAAACTATTCACTGTACAAGCCGAAGTGCAAGTTACACAGTAAAACCTATCATAGAGAACACCTTTACTTAGTGTTCACAATGACCATTATAATTTCCCACTTGCAACTTTCTGATATGATATAAATATCCTGTATATTATGATCAACTGCCTTCTGTGGAGAGCGGCAAGATGTTTCCTAACCAAACAATGTTTTTTCCCTGCCTTGTTCAATTTCCATCCCGTGCCAATTTGGGAAATTATTTACATTAACAGTTTTCTTTTAGTCAACAAATTCAAGCCAGGAATATTTATGTACCCTAAATGGCTGAAAATTATGTGTCTGTTACTTGTGTCCAATTAAGATCAACAAACATATAAGTGCTTTTCTGGGGATACTGCTTCAGAAATTCTAGCACCAAATTGGCAGCTAGATTTACAAAGGTGTATTACCTGTATTGTTCCACTAGTATCTTGGCTTCCAAAAGTTTACTTGTTGAATAAAAACTTAGACGAGGGTCAGTGATACTGGAAAAGTGGTTTAGACGTCCCCAGAAAGTATCAAGGTTCCACTGTGGTTTGTCCAAGTCTATTCTCTCCATTATGATTGTCCTATGAAAAACACACAATAAAATTTTATCTTATCATCTATACTTACTTAGAAATTGAGAGCAACTGCAAACTGCACAGACTGAGATTACTGCATAATGTGCCAGCAGACCTGGGTCAATGCAGTTTTTTTTTTTAAAGTAATCATTAGAATGAACAACACAAATCCTGAGCTATCAGTGCATTATGTGATGGCGAATCATATTGCTTGCAGTCTGCAAACATATACACCAGACAATAAGTGTATTTTGCAAATTATGTAAATGCATCATTTAAAATTATTAGTTGTAACAAAAGAGAAATACATTGATATAAAAAATTATATATCTCAATCTTAGATCTACTTTAAGATGTGTTAAAAAAAACTTGTGTATGCACCTATAAAATCAGATGGTCTAAATATATAATATACATGTTTGATTAATCGGACATTTTGTACACATTAGCAAACCATGGTGGTTAATGGTACTGTGAGCTAACAATGTTCTAACACTGAAGACACTGTATAGTGAGAAGAAAAAACACCTTTCTACTCATTCAGGTCCAACATGTCTGCGGCATGACGCCCCAGTGCTAGACATCACTATAAACTGCCTCACTGCAGACATCATAGCGATATGACTGAAAAATTGTTAAAACTGTTAAAAATCCTAATAAAACAAAGAAACCAACATTTGCAATAATATAATGCTAGTGTTCAATATCAAACTGGTAACATAATAGCAATGATGCTATCAGTGATGCCAGGGTTGACATAATAGCAATAATGCTATCAGTGATGTGAGGGTTGACATAATAGCAATGATGCTATCAGTGATGTGAGGGCTGACATAATAGCAATGATGCTATCAGTGATGCCAGAGTTGACATAATAGCAATAATGCTATCAGTGATGTGAGGGCTGACATAATAGCAATGATGCTATCAGTGATGCCAGGGTTGACATAATAGTAATAATGCTATCAGTGATGTGAGGGTTGACATAATAGCAATGATGCTATCAGTGATGTGAGGGCTGACATAATAGCAATAATGCTATCAGTGATGTGAGGGCTGACATAATAGCAATGATGCTATCAGTGATGTGAGGGCTGACATAATAGCAATAATGTTATCAGTGATGCCAGGGTTGACATAATAGCAATGATGCTATCAGTGATATGAGGGCTGACATAATAGCAATGATGCTATCAGTGATGCCAGGGTTGACATAATAGCAATGATGCTATCAGTGATGTGAGGGCTGACATAATAGCAATGCTATCAGTGATGTGAGGGTTGACATAATAGCAATGATGCTATCAGTGATGTGAGGGCTGACATAATAGCAATGATGCTATCAGTGATGTGAGGGTTGACATAATAGCAATGATGCTATCAGTGATGTGAGGGTTGACATAATAGCAATGATGCTATCAGTGATGCCAGGGTTGACATAATAGCAATGATGCTATCAGTGATGCCAGGGTTGACATAATAGCAATGATGCTATCAGTGATGCCAGGGTTGACATAATAGCAATGATGCTATCAGTGATGCCAGGGTTGACATAATAGCAATGATGCTATCAGTGATGCCAGGGTTGACATAATAGCAATGATGCTATCAGTGATGCCAGGGTTGACATAATAGCAATGATGCTATCAGTGATGTGAGGGCTGACATAATAGCAATGATGCTATCAGTGATGCCAGGGTTGACATAATAGCAATGATGCTATCAGTGATGTGAGGGTTGACATAATAGCAATGATGCTATCAGTGATGCCAGGGTTGACATAATAGCAATAATGCTATCAGTGATGCCAGGGTTTACATAATAGCAATGATGCTATCAGTGATGTGAGGGTTGACAATGATGCTATCAGTGATGTGAGGGTTGACTATCAGAAATATTTTATTTATGACTGGTAACAATAACAAGAGTGAGAATTCTCTCGAAACTTACAGTTGCTGCCCAAATTACTCAACAAAAAGATCTGGCCAGTTCATTTTCACCAAAACCCATATGAATTTAGATAAAATTGTTTCAAATCCAAGATTTTACAAAATGTATTAATCCAGTACTAAAGAATGCTCTTAATCGGTTCCTCCCATATTCAATAAAAGTTGTCAACTGTCTTTCTCCAAAAAGTGTTACATATTCTGCTCAATAAAAATAAAACATTGGTCTGCCAATGAATAATGCACCAGTTGATCATGGTGTATGCTGTTTTTTTTTATACTGGCTGCTTGTAGAAAACTGCATAGAACCTTATGTCAACATTTTATACAACATCAGATCTGAGTCTGTGTAATTCACATTTACTTATAGGTTTTTTTCATAATCCTGTTCAATGTTGGTTTTCTTCATTATTATAGCTTCTTTTTTTTTTTATAAAATCTGAAATGTACTAATTTGAGTTTGCTTAGAATCTCTTGCTATGTATTGGTATGTTACATTGAACAATGTAAAACCAGCTATAAACCTGATCAAATTACTTCACAGTAATGCTGATAGAAACAGTCCAAAGTAATGTATTTCATTTCTATTGCCGATTAATATACAGTACATCGTTTCAAAGCTATGCATTCGTTAGTCATGAAAAAACTGGGCTGGTATCTGGTTTGTCCAAAAATTAATATTATGTTCAACAGTATATTCTGGTGACAATTGCCGCTTTCAAACAGTAAGCATTGCAGTATTTTCGTCAATCAGTTGAATTCGGTATGCCTTGTGCTTCAGTAGTGGTGACAGAATCCTTAGGTGTACAGAAATGTCCGACAACAACATTGTGTGTGTTTGTGTATATATTATATTTTATATATATTTATATATATATATATATATATATATATATATATATATATATATATATGAAAAGCTTTATAAATATTCAAGTTTCGTTTTGCAATTTGCGTCAAAGTAAGTAATGTAATAATGAAGTTCAACAATGGGTGGTCTAATTAAACGGACGTTAAAAGGATTGAGAAATATGATTGTCAGTTGTTATTGCTAACAAAAAAAAAAGTGAGTGGTTACTTATAAACGAAGCATGGTGACAGATAATTGGGGCTCATTTATTGGACATGTTCAGCAAATAAAGTCATTGGAATTCCATATCTAACTTACCCGTAAAGCAGACAGAGGAAACGAAAGAAATTAACGCTCGAATCGGTAACTGATTGTCACGGCCCAGTAACGTTATTACTCAAGGTCGATCAATCACATTGTCTTATATGCCATATGGAAATAAGCTGCCCCCAAACTAAAGGTAAGACGGAACCTAAGAAGAGATTAATATTGTAAGTGATACGTCATTTCCATGCAGGCTATCGTGTGTCCGTTACGCTGCATTACTACCGACAACACTTATTTTTGGGGGTGGAGGTTTTTCCCGGTTATTCGATAAATCAGGGGAAGTAAACTGCTGTGTACATTAAGGGAATGCACTCTTGTTTGCGGAGCTAACGAAGTTATTTTTATTTTTGTATAAAGAGAATTTATATAAAGGTATCACGGTACCAATTGTTTTTCCATAGACCTCAATGCTAATATTTGGAGAGATAAATATATTTTCTATCCTAATTTAGCGTGCATCTCACACACTGTTATAGAGAACAATGTTAGATTGTCAATTTGACGATGACAAAACCAGGTACTCCATTGCATTTAAGAGAGATAACTCTGCTGGAACTAGACGGGTATGAGTTATCTAGTCACAACATACTTATTTTCAGTCATGTGTAGTATCACATTTTCAAAAAGTCATAGAAAATACAAAATATGATCTATATAGGAATTAGCATAAATTCACATGTTGCCAAGAGGCTAAACTTTTTTTTAAGCCTAACAGAAAGTACAACTCTTACATAATCCACCAATCATAGCTAGTGTTGTTGTTTATTTTTGAATGCAATGTTTCCTACACTTTAAGCTCCACCCACCTGGACTTGCGCAATTGGTACCGTAATACCTAAAAGAAATGTATCAAAGATGTGACAAACTTAAAAAGATCAGCTCACATGACGATGAGGAAATTTATCATAATTTTAGAAGTGAGTACTGATGAAACAAGTTTAATAATACACAATAAAAGGAATCATCATCATTATGATTGTCGTCATCATCATCGTCATCGTCATCGTCATCGTCATCATCATCATCATCAGTCTCTTGACCAAGTGTGGTCGTTGAGGCACTGTGCTGCTGACCATCTGACCAGTTCCCTCCACTTGTCTCGATCATGTGCCAATGCCTATGTCACCGCAACACTTTTCCTGGTCCATTTTGTGATATTGTCAGTCCACTTTTTTCTCCGTCCACCTCTCCTTCTGCCACCCTGGACGATGCCTTGCAGTACTATTGTGGATAAACTGTTGGCTCTAGTGACATGGCCATACCATTTCAACTTTCTCTTTTTGACAGTGATGAGGAGGTCTTCATAATAGCCTACTTTGTGCCTGATCGTGTTACGCACTTCTTCATTTGTGATGTGGTCCATGTAAGAGATGCCAAGTATGGTTCTGTGACATCTCATTTCAAATGCCTGGATTCTTCGTTGTAATTCTGCTGTCAGGGTCCAGGCCTCACATTAATACAGAAAGATTGAGATGACTAGTGTTTTCAAGAACCTGATTTTAGTTTTTAGACAGATATTATTGTCTCTCCAGATGGGTCCTAGCTTTGACATAGCTGCCGTTGTTTGTGCTGCTCGTGACAAATTTCTGCTCTTGACTTCTCTTCGGTGATTATGGAACCAAGATATTTGAATTGGCCCACTGTTTCCAGATCTTGTCCTCTGACTTTAATCTTGGTTGAGATTTGTTTGCCACTATTTGTCATCAGCTTTGTCTTCTCGGTGCTTATCTCCATTTCAAATCTGGAAGATGCTTCATCCAGGTTCTTCACTAACGTGGCAAGCTCATCGTTACTGCCTGCCAGCCCATCAATGTCATATGCAAAGCGTAGGTTGGTGATGTTACGCCCTTCAATGCTGACTGTCCCACAGTGGTTCTCCAGAGCTTCACTCATGATGCGCTCTAAGTAGATGCTGAAATGCGTGAGCGACAGGAGACAGCCTTGCCGCACTCAACCGTTTTCTTGGACCAGTACACCACTGAACCTTGAGCAATTACTGCACTGGTAGACTTGGCGTATAGCTGCTTGATGGTATTGGTCAAGTTTTGACCCATGTTGTACTTCTTCATTGTGGCCCGCAATGCCTCATGCCACACTCTGTCAAAAGTTTTTTTTGAAATCTATGAATACGTGATAGAAGTCTTGTTAATGTTGTGAGTATTTTTCACATATAACCCTAAGATTGAATAAGTTCAGATAGGGTGTTGTCTACTCAAGCTGGCTTCCCATTCTTCGGTGCTCTTATTGCTGAATCCACCTCTTTTTTGAGAATGAAGAAAAAATCATCATCTTTTGTGGAGAATGGAACTTCAAGCACCTCAGGGTCTCGTGTGGACGGATTGTTGTAGAGTTCTTTACAATACTCAGTCCATCTTTCTGTAATGTCACTTGCTTCTGTGAGGCATTTTCCATTTTCGTCTTGAATGGTACTGAATCTTGGTTGCTTCTGTCTGGTGAAGTCTTTCGCAGTTTTTAATGCCTTTTTGTTGTCATTCTTTATCAGACTGCTCTCTATAGCTGTGCACTTTTGTCCAATCCAATCTTCTTTTGCTTTCTTCAAGTTTGTTCTAATGTTCTTGTTTATTTGTCGATAATCCACAACCCCTTCCCTTTTGTGTGTCTTGTGTGTTTTTTAGGGCATCACACTCATTCAGAATCTCTTTTGTTACCATGGGTTTTTGTTCTTCGGACATCACACTCATTCAGAATCTCTTTTGTAACCATGGGTTTTTTCTTTGGGCGATGGAGTGCAACGATGTCTATATACAAATTTCTGAAACAAATATTTCTCGATTAGAACCTGCAGCTCGTTACAGAATTACACTTTCTGATGGGGTGTTTACTTGTAAAATTCAGAAATAGGAAAACTATATAATTGTAAGTTCATTGACTTTTTCTAAAGTTGGAGTTCGATTATCCGACTGAGGGTGTCATTAAGATTCTATGTAGATATTTAGTTGTAGATTTTTCCCCTTGATAAATCTAATAAAATACCGATTTGGTCAGCAAGTTTGACATTTCTTCTCGTCCAAAATGAATTATGATATCGGAGATATATCGAATTAATTCGTTCTTGTACAATCAAATATCGAGGGGGTACATGAGGGGTGAATGTATACAGAATATATCCCTGCTGAGCCTGATTTGATAGTGTCTTACTTGTCTGATTTGATAGTGTCGTACTTGTCTGATTTGATAGTTCAGTACTTGTCTGATTTGATAGTTCAGTACTTGTTTGATGGCTTGCATCACAAACAAGATTAACTGCAATTGTTGAGGTTATCTTTAAGAATCCCGGTGATATATGTCTACCACCATCGTATGGATCATTATTGTATCTGAGTACAGTTGCTTCCGGCAGTGTTTTTCTCCATGCTGCTAGTATTAGAGGAAAGAATTCATTGATGATATCATTGATGGATTTCATGAGTATGTCTGCCTTATGCACGGGAAATTTAAAATTCGGTAGATCAGGTTCTGTTATCAAATATGCATTTAAAAATCATTGTTTATAGCGATTTACCTCGTCAGGATGATCAATTGTTCTTGAATTATTCGCTGCCTTATATATTCCATATCAGATACGATCTGATTTAATATTTGTATTTGTTTAATGATTTCATTGCGTTAACTTGTTATATCAAAAAGATTTTGAATGAAACGTTGCTGTAATTTTTCTCGTTGTATTTTATGTTCTTGATTAGGAACTTTAAAGTATTTAATAATATCTTCCTTTAGCTTTCGTTCAAGAATAACACTCCATAATATATCGTCTTTACAAATTACAGTAAATTTACTACCCAACATTGCATTTTTTTAATAACATGTAAATGATTTTTTTATGATGGGGTAATTTCCTAGTAATTATCTTTGTATGATGGGGTAATTTCCCAGTATGATTGTTTATTCGTCGTTTAAATCAGACCACCTTGGTTCAGGTATCGGTGGTGGTGCCTAATGGGCATCATCAGGCCAACCTAATACTGATCTAATTGATACATATCAACAGCATAGTCCGGTGATTTTATTTCTATCGCGACTTACAAGGTTGGTTCATGGACTGTTATAGGTATTTTGGACTGTTTTCCTCTAACTGATTTAATTTTACGCTGTTATTCATCATTTATTTGTTCGATTTGATAAGAACCTTTCGGTATCAAAATAAAACCATTCAGGTGTTCAGTCTGGTTTATTTCTATTTGCAAGTAACAGTGAATTATTTGACTGTAGACCCCCGAATTAATTTGACTGGATAATTGGCCAACTGTATTATAGTCGTAATTGAGCAAATGCAATTTCCTTTATTGGAATGCAGTTGGAAAGTTTACGTTAAATATGGGGTTATTGGAATTTTTTGATTTCATTGTTGCCTTCGACGTAGTTGTATTAAATACAATCTGTTGCAGTAGTTCTTGCGATATTATTATTATTATTATTATTATTATTATTATTATTATTATTATTATTGTTTATTGTTTCTTCTAAATCTGACGTTGCTCATCTTAAATCTTAATCATCGTTGTTAACTCAATATCTGATATTATTTGGTCGTTAGGACTCAATGACATCAGCAAAGATAATTTGGAATATGCAGCCGCGAAGGTATTCAACTTTATTATAAACTCGTGTAGTTTTCCTGGCAACATGTATACATGTGTTTGCAATTATATTACGAAGTCCTGCGATTGTTGTTGCCGCATAAACACAAATTGTTACCACTGCTGGGGCATTCACTAATTGTGTTATTGTCGATATCAATAAACCTGTTCCAGAAATAACAGCTGACACCAAATATACAGTAATATCAATAATGACTGCGTGTGCCTGTGATATTTGTTTATTTTTATTGTGTACCCGTCCATGATATTAATCAGTTTAGTTTACAATTCACGCACTTGATTGTATCTGTACTGTTGCATGCTGATTAAAGAGTTCGTTATATTAGGAGCTTAAATTAATTGCAAATTCAGTGTTGATGATGCTAAACTACCAATGATGTGTCTATTATAATGTTTATATTATTACAATGACATTATTAACGCCGGTGGATATACTTGATGATATATTATACTGTATACGGGAAGTCACCGTTAATCTGTATATATATAGGTGAAAGATCCCCCACTGTATCGACTACATGGTACTTTTTATGTGGCATTTTAGCCTTATCAAGCCTTTCAGTGATAGCAGGAAAATCAATAACATTATTATTCTGTATTCGTTAATAACTTAAATGTTCGTCTTGATATCATAAAGTTTCATGACAACGATCACCGCAGTGCCAAAGAAATTTCTACAAAGATTTGCAAACGCGTTTACATGAAAATCATACTCGGCAGCTTGACATGATATGTAGTAGAAAGCGACTTGACCAATACAGTTCTAATAATAGGGGGCCTCGAGTGCCCGAGTGGTCTAAAGCGCTCTCTGTTACGGATCACTGCCATCTCACCTCTGTCTGCGTGTGTTCGAGTCTCGGATTCGGCTGAAAAATGGCATTAAACACTACAAAAACAACAACAACAACAGTTTGAATATACTCATTAGTGTGTACATGATATGATGACAGAAGGACTGCAATGCTATAATTAATATACTGACTTTGAAAGATGCGTTATTATTCCATTGACAGATCATACGTGGATTCATTGTTATGAATTGTCTAACTGTGAAATACTGCAACATTGAAACATGCATTATCTAATCCAATATATAGAAGATATTTGCTTGTAACAAGTGACTAACATATATATTTAATCGAGTAGGTAAAAATATTTGAGATTTTAAAAGTACGAGATAAATTATATTCATAATTCACTTTACACAAGTACATTTTCAGCTTTGTATTGTTTACGTTATACTTTGTTCTGTGTCTATTTGTATGGAACATACCAGAAGCAATACAGTTTTCTTTCCTAATTTAAGCTGACGAGGAGCACAGTAGTCTAAACCTTAGCCTTGACCGATCAAAGACATCTGACTTCTGTTCGAGTCTCGGCTTAGCCAAAGTAATTATGTGAAGAAGCTCGTCATTAGTTTCAAGTTTGTCGGTAGATTTTACCGACGGTTTCATACATACCCTCCACAAAAATGGCATTAAATACACAAGTAACCAACCATCCTAAATCAACGCAAATGTACATAAAGAAAATATTTTCTAAAAATAAAATGAGTTTTATGTTGCGGGATTTGAATCTTATATCCTTACGTGCGAAGTGGCTTACTGTACCTTTGACCATGCAAATCATACGAACCTTACTTCAAATGCATTCGGATGACTCTCATGCGAACCACATCGGCTTTTTACAAAACAACGATGGACCAAGAGGCTACAAATGTATAGAATTATTTTATCGCTATCATTCGTAACTTATCGGTCAATCCTTCAACCAATCCAGTCATATAAATGGCCAAGGTGGTTAAGTATGATTAGACATTCTTTTTCACGCAGGAATTTATGACGAACAATATATATACACAATATACGAACATACATCGACCAGCAACACCTCTTGATCAAGATAGGATTTACTTGGCTATGTGCCAACCGAAAACATGTTATCCTGGTTTGACCCCTTCTCTAGGCACTAAAAATGTTTACAATTTCATGAATATAATCCAGGTTATTATAAAGTGTCGTTAAAACGGTACATCATGAGGTCCGTTAATAGAAACTGGGTAATTATTACAGTTGAAAAGTATCTTTCCAGCACCGACTTTCCAAAATTACACAACTAATTACAAAAAGCTAAGGATATGTAAATACAAACCGTATTACCTTAGTCTCTCTCTCTCTCTCTCTCTCTCTCTCTCTCTCTCTCTCTATATATATATATATATATATATATATATATATATATATATATATATATATATATATATATATATATATATATATATATATATATATATGTAACGTGGTGCGCTGGCGGGTGATCAAAGTGTTATTAAGACAATATTGTACAAGGCCTGGTCAGAGGTATTGCGCAACTTGGAAATAACACTTGATGACCGCCTCCCACTAATTGGCGTTATCTAGGAGATGATCGCTACGGTGTGATTTGCCCGGTCAGTGAGTATAGTAATCTGAGATGGTACTTTGAACAAGACAATACACGAGCCCCCGTAAAGATAAAATATGAATTTAATTGAAAATACAATTAAGAAAAGAATGACACTGTGAATTACACTTTCTCTCTTTCTGAATACACTTAGTTCAGAAAAATACAAATACTGAAGCTTTAAAATAATGGATACATTCAAAGAATCCAAACACTAATGAAAATAAATGAAGTTAACCGTTAATACTGAGAGTAAATTTCATCAAGGAATCGAATGTTCATTTAACATTGGACTGTTGAGTGATTCAACATGACCTTTTCCGTCGACTGGTTTTTCTTTCTTTTCCCTGCGTGCGTCCGTCTCATGCTTGCCCTTTAATTGAACGGGAATTCCACACTCTGACTTCTCGCTGATTCTCTTCTCTTGCCGAAATAAACTATTGCCGTTGACTTCTCGCTCTTTCTTCAAACAAACTATTTTTCCTTTTAAAAGAGAAGGGTAAAACGCCCTAAGTATCTCGTTACTTCAGAGTTGAGATAGTAAGTCCGTTTCCAGGTTCGAAAAATCAGATCTTACTATCAGTGTTATCATTTATACGGCTAACAATTACTATACAGGTCTTCAGATCAATAGAGCTATACTGCTAATTATCGACATCAGAATTCGGGAAAGTCATATATTCCCGTAAATCATTACGTAAAGTGAGGCAATATAACATAACACACAATCCATATTTACTAATATGCTAAATTCAAATTAATGTAACACGTTCCAATCATAAATGTACACGGCGGGTTTTATACACCACCAATTTACCTACGTAAGTATATAAGGTAAAATGCTAATTCAGAATTCAAAATACATTATTAAATCACTGTAAAACCGACTATCCATACAAAATATGAACACGTCATGCATCTGTAACAAAGAAACATATCCAAGTACGTTATTAAATCAATGTAATACTGAACTAGTTATATCGTAGTATCGATACATTATTCATCTAAGACAAAGATAAACAGCATATACATTACATCATAATAATGGTGAATTTGAGCTAAATACCTTTGTGTTTCTGGCGTCTTACAAACGTTCCACATTCAGTTCCCTGGAACCACAATTAATTTACGAACGTCTTTCTTTCAAAGACGTACGGAGTCTTCTCCTGTGTTGGAATCAATTATTCTGACCGTCTCTCGCAGAGGCCTTCCTAGACTGACTAACATCGTTTGATACGAACTATATATTTCCCGATTCTGGGTTTCGACCCAACCCTCTGTCCTGTACATTTGACCAATCGGCATAAACGCTATTTTTGCAGACCTTTTGAAAACCGTCTATCAAGATGCCAAAAATGCCACTTAGGATCGACATATCCCTTATCGTTTGTCTCAATCATTTTTGAAAGCTCTACGTGAGTAATCCCATAATTTTACGTGTCAAACACTCAGTCCGTTTTCACTTTAATGATTGTACCAAGTCTGACCAAGTTAAACTAACATTCTTTCCATTCCAAACTATCCCCAAGACAGTTGATTGTCGGCTAGCCTACGAATTAATTACTGGATGTCACTGACGAAAAATTTGGCACCTGACAATATATATATATACATATACACATCCACCATGTAGGAAAAGTATGCAAGTTGTGTAATTCAACGCAGCGATACATCATTTCTGTAAACATTCGATTACGTGATATTTTGGGTTAAAATATATTTTGTATAAAGAAAGAACGGTCACACTTTAATAAAGAAAAGTGATATTCATATACTATACAAAAATATCCCTCATTTAGTCTCAAAATCCATATGAAAATGTGATTTCGAAATTATTAACACTGCAAGACCTTCTTGAACCTGTAACCCACCAAATCCTATTTACTATGTATCTTTTAGAATCATGCAACTAAATACATTATATGAAAGATGTAAATGTATACCTAGAAAATTACGCATCTTCATCCAAGTTTCCAATTTTGCGAGTTACACAGGTACAAAATCGTCTACTACCCATCTTGTCAACTTGCCGCATAACGGCATTCTCAGGAAATTCCCTGGATAAACTTAACATCTTTTCAAAGCTGAGCGCAGAATAAGCCGATAAATCGCGAGTCATGAAAGCACAGGTTTGGTATGCCGTCTGTCCAAAATTAATATTTTTTTTTTAAACAGAATATTCTGATGACAGTTGTTTCTCTTCAAATGGTAAACCTTGGGTGCGCAGAAATGCCCAACATCATTATATAAATATACATATATATGTATGTGAGACAGACAGTGAGTGAGAGTGTGGAAGACAGAAAAACTGAATATCCTGTTTTAAGTCATATTTAGAGTTTGATTGATTTAACCAAAATTAGGTTTGTTAATATACCTTCATGACATGTTCTGTGTTGTACTACAGTGATCACGTCAACTTGATTGATCGGCAGATTATCTTATGTTAACATCTGGGATGTTTCCGTTCATGGGGGTTACCATCCTTGAGAGCTACTAGAAATTCAATTAGACTCTTTTGTTTTACGTATAGGAAGAGGATGCATCTTTTCCTTGTGTCACGCTGTCATCTGCATGTAAGACACAAGAAAGAGATAGTTCTAAACTATTTGTTCAGCAAGTTGCATGCTCAATAAAAATGACATCGTGGATAAGAATTGCCGGCGTTTGTTTCATATTTTTGCTCTCACCACTCGGATGCAGATGTAAGAATCAGCTGAATCAAATGATGGCAAGAGGAAGAGGTATTAAGTAATTAAATTATTATTTTTCTGGATATTTCAAGATTAACAAGCGGAAGAGGTATAAAGAAATACAATTGTTATTTTTCTGGATATTTCAAGCGTAACAATCGGAAGATGTATTAAGTAATTATATTGTTATTTTTCTGGATATTTCAAGCGTAACAAGTATGTAAAATTTTATTTATTATTTGAAGGGTATTTTCAACTGATTGTTTGACAGAAATTCAAAGAATAAACTACAGTTCCAAAGTATTTGAACAAAATGTACACTCATCATCTCTAATTCAAAGCATTGAGCGAGAGTGAGGACAACAAATCTAGTTTCACAAGAAACAAACATAATATATGTACCAATCATTCAGTCCAGTTCATTATTCATAGATTTTAAGGTAGAATGGAAGCACATAATGTCGGACATGCCATGTGTATACTTCGCAACGATGAGGTGATTTAGATCAGTATTGACTAGACTATTGGTTTATGAAAATGGAGTAAAATGGTAGTTTATACGTATTAACAAAATATTTGTAGACGTATGGAAAATTTATTAAATTTATTACAGAAAATTAACATTTAAAATACCTCAACACTGTATTCAAATATTTTGTCCAGGTACAATCTGGATATAGTTTGATTTGTTTATATAAACCACACCGAGGTTACACAGGGACCCCGAGTGTCCGTTACGGATCACTGCCATCTCACATCTGTCTGCGTGGGTTCGAGTCTAAGATTAGACTAATGTAGTTACGTGAGAAAGCTTGCCAGTAGCTTCTCGTTGGTCGGTGGTTCTTTCCGGGGGTTTTCCAAGTTCTTCCTCCACAGTTAATACTGACCGCCATGTATAGCCTATATTGTGCTGAAAAATGGCGTTGAACCATAAAAAAAAACAACACTGAGGTTACTGTCTGCTTCAATATAAATAACAACAGTTTGGTCGAAAGGTACAATACAAGAGAAAAATAAACACGAACATTTTATTCCAGAAATGAAAGGAAAATATGAAATGTAATATGAGTACAAGTATTTTAAGATACAGTTTCTATATGAACAAGACACGTAAGGTTTTGATTTTATTTATTTCTCAGCCAAGCAAGGAGCAAACTATTAGTCCACAGAGCAAATCTGACTGACTCTTATTGCTTTTGTCTGAATAGGCATAACTCTACGACTAATGGGAGGTAGCTCAGCAAATGAAGGAAGGGTGGAAGTCCTTTTCGTTGGAAAATGGGGAACTGTGTGTGATGATGATTGGGATGACCGAGATGCAACGGTTGTATGCCGAATGCTTGAATTCAGGTATATACTCATTTCTACTATTTTGCTGGGTTCATAATCTCGCAATAATAGCATTTCTTTTGAAACAGTTACTTGCACCATCTAACAGTGGATTATTGATATTATTTTGATACACGGAAGTGCTTTAAGTTTCAAAAGAAAATCTCATTGAGAAAACCATGGGTGACAGTATGTGTCATTTGTTCAAAACTTCACACACACACACACACACACACACACACACACACACACACACAAATTACGCCAGTAATTCATTTTTTTTTTACGTTACGAGTCAACCTTCAACGATTCCGTAATAGACAATTCATTCTTATATATAGCAAAAAAAGAACACAAGAAATGAAAACAAACGATCAACGTTTCCATGTACAAAATCTATTCCTTGAACAATAATGAGGCTGCATGGACTATGTTTGTGACTTTCTTCTTAGCGGCTTCATAGATTTATTTATGAATAGTGAGTCTGGTGGAAAGCCAAAGCCTTTCCGATTAATGGCGGTTTCCTTGAAAAGAGCGACGCTGGTCCTAACACAGCTATACCACGGAGAACACTTTTGAATTGATACTCTGCGCTTGGTGACTGTGGCATGCTTTTTAAGCAATGAACGCAGGCAGTTATCGAGTTGTTCTGCTGTAGGAGGTAAGCAAGTTGTTAGGTTTGTTTGGATGTCATGCATTAGTTTGGTTCTATTTATCATACGGAGGGTTAGGGACTGATACGTCCATATGGAATAGAGTGCAGTGGTGATCTGATACAAGTTTGTGGGATACAAGGGTGGACCGTAGAATATTAAGATGTGACCATGTTTATGTGTGGGTTGGTTAACTGACTGTGTAAGGTTGTAAACTTGAATGGGATTTAGATTTCATGTGTATTGGTTTACACTACCGTCAAAGTGAAAGTTGAAATCTCCAAGAATAACCAGGTTGCCACCTAAGGAATTTCCATCCTCCAGGAGATTCGGAAACTGCATTCAAAGGAGAGATTCAGTCAGCTTGTTCTTTCTACTGTGAGGAAGGTGGTAGAGGCAGGAAAAATCATTGGTGCAATATGATTGGTGCAAAATGATTGGTGCAAAGTGATTAGTACAATATGATTGGTGCAATATGATTGGTACTACTAATTGCAATCAATTAAATAATACCTCAGTATAATTTAATAAACGTTTGGTAAGACGAATCTTTCGTTAATTTAATGCAAATTATGCAAATGAACAATAAAAGTTAACCACCTTATAAATAATAGAGAAACATTTGACAATTATTACAAATCACTTACTAAAATTAGTCCTAATTTCACAGACACCCTTAGTACATTAGATCTATATCAGATATTTGTAATATGGTGCCGGAATGTTTTAAATTATACATAGTCACCACAGATAAATGTATTGATGAATTCATATTATTTTATCTAAAAGCTGACTGAAATAGTTTGGCCAAATTCAAAAGTGTCTTATCGTATTAAAAGAAAATATTCCGCTGGGGTAATGACTTCACGGCTAGTTTTGGCCGATGATTCATCAGTGACTTTGCCCATAAATAAGGCATATTAACATAGCTGCTCGGAGTAGCTTTAAACATATACATTGTAATAATATCCAATATAAAAAAAATTATGTTATTTTGATCATGTTAATACACGGAATAAATCTATTTATATTTTCTACAATGGGTAATATTTTTCAAGAATGATTAACATCTCGATATTAAAGAAATGTAGTATACCGTTAGCAGGTCTGGACATGCAACTAAAGAGGGCACATTTAGTGCGGGTTCGGGAAATATCTGGCTTAACAGGGTCAGCTGTATCGGAAATGAGACAAACCTGGCAGATTGCAAGCATGCAGGATTCAAGCGACATAGTTGCAGTCATAATGAAGATGCTGGAGTCATCTGTGGACACATACCAAGTACTAGCTTACGATTATATCGATGGACCTGTTTTCCACTCTGTGTGCCTTGTAAAATGTTGCAAAATTAATTCCATCAAATGTGGAAACGTTATATTAAAAATATTTATTTCTTTTATGAAGATTTGTATTGATGTGAGCTGACCATGTACGCGAGGTAACTGATGAATGTACTTTTCGTTTAATTTAAATGCAGAAGAAATAATTTTCAAATCCATCACGCCATATAACTGAAACCGTAATAAATTATATCAAACCATAATCTAAAGTAACACTCTTACTAACAAATATCCCCCTGTTCTGTTGTGACAAATTATATTGTAATAAATTATATCAAACCATAATCTAAAGTAACACTCTTACTAACAAATATCCCCCTGTTCTGTTGTGACATTACCCGCATACACATAGACTGGAACACACAGGAAAATAAAACTGTAAAATACAGTCCTCAGCTGACAGAGAGAAGATGTTGAGTTACATCGTACGCAATAAACGGAGACTTTTTCTTGACCCTCATTTAATACAATTTAAATTTATTATAAAAGCTCAAGACATTTGAGTTGGAATAACAACGAGGGATTTTCCTTTTGCATGCTTGAACAATTTAGTCAATATGATTCTCTCTGTGTAGGTAGTTGTCAATCCAATTTAGTCAATATGATTCTCTCTGTGTAAGTAATTGTCAATCCAATTTAGTCAATATGATTCTCTCTGTGTAGGTAATTGTCAATCCAATTTAGTCAATATGATTCTCTCTGTGTAGGTAATTGTCAATCCAATTTAGTCAATATGATTCTCTCTGTGTAGGTAATTGTCAATCCAATTTAGTCAATATGATTCTCTCTGTGTAGGTAATTGTCAATCCAATTTAGTCAATATGATTCTCTCTGTGTAGGTAATTGTCAATCCAATTTACCTAGATCTTTACTAAGACTATTATATTTTGTCTGATATCATTAATCTAAAACTCCCGTATTATCCAAAATGGGCAAAAGAAAATGGCACTGAAAACGACAATTATACGTATTCAGTTTATTATATTCTATTGCAATATGAATCGGAGTGTAAGCAATCCAACTAAAATGGGTGTTCATCTTTGTTAGGATTGTATTTTTTTCATTTTATCTACAAGCATTAAGTCAAACTATTTCATCGTGCAAAACGATCTTAGCACAAGTTGAATGTATACTTTGTCTTACATAGCAAGCCATGTACAATTAATGGGAGGCAGTTCCGCAAATGTAGGACGGGTTGAAATCCTTCTCGGTGGGCAATGGGGAACAGTGTGCGATGATATTTGGGATGACAAGGATGCTACAGTTGTCTGCCGTATGCTGGGTTTCAGGTAGGCGTATTGTTTTCTTATAACTACGTCTATGCTATGCAATGCGGTTTATCATCTTCCATACGTGAAGCTTTGTGATGCCTACTAGATAAATTACAATTTGTGTCTCTTGTTTGTGGGTCTACCTAGAGTTAAATTTAATCGAAAACATTACTGAGAAATGTGTTTTCAGGGTAATGGTATCACGGTACCAATTGTTTTTCCATAGACCTCAATGCTAATATTTGGAGAGATAAATATATTTTCTATCCTAATTTAGCATGCATCTCACACACTGTTATAGAGAACAATGTTAGATTGTCAATTTGATGATGACAAAACTAGGTACCCCATTGCATTTAAGAGAGATAACTCTGCTGGAACTAGACAGGGGTATGAGTTATCTAGTCACAACATACCTATTTTCAGTCATGTCTATGACATTTTCAAAAAATCATAAAAAATACAAAATATGATCTGTATAGGAATTAACATAAACTCACATGTTGCCAAGAGGCTAAACTATTTTTAAAGCCTAACAGAAAGTACAACTCTTACATAATCCACCAATCAAAGCTTGTCTTGTCCTTTATTACTGCCTGCAATGTTCCCTACACTTTAAGCACCGCCCACATGGACTTGCGCAATTGGTACCGTTATACCTAATGCAAATATGCATGGTCATCACCTTTATAGAATCTCAAATAATCATTAGTTAACTCCTTTAAAACATGTATTCAGCGAAAAATACAGTAGAATTAGCCCAAATCTGACAGAGTATTTTTATGAACGATATTTAAGAATTTGCAAAGCCCAAAAAGATCTGCGATGCAATCTATCTGTGCAACAGAATAATATCAAACAAATTACACACATACATATACCTGTACCTCCCAGATAAAACCCGTGCCCCATGATGGCGATGAGTCACTTGTGTGCAAATGTGCTCTTTCATCGACTGTTGAACATGCCTAATTTCTAATGATGTGCATAATAATAAATACTAAATTAATCCACAATAATCCAGTAAAATGGAAAGGTAGTTACATTCAAACAATTATATCATGCACTGCATAAAGTTTTAGAAATTCAAATAACAACAAACATGTGGTAATATGTACAGCTAATGTGCCAACTGTCTTGATGTATACACTTAATTTTATCAATTATTAACTCCTTTTAAATAACAAAGCCAAGATAAATTATGGTAATTACCGTGGGATGAGGATCTTTCAGCCACAGTTGATATACCAACTGATATCATATTTGTCGTTTTGGTAGATAAAATCACAATTCTGAGATATATGCCATACCTAATTCTAATTTTTAATATAGTCAATACAAAAATTTGATCTAAAGTCTACACGCTATTAATGCCATAAAGAGAACATTCTTTAAATAATATTATTGCTATCGGTTTATTATCTCTTCCACTAAACTCTAAATTGTTGACTTAAGCAGTACCATTTTTCCCCGATCGATGTCGATACAAGAAGTACTATTGAATTTAGCTCAGGGCAAGGCGCTATAGAGGCTATATTTGGCGAAGGTTCAGGGGCGATCTGGCTAAATCGGGTGAACTGTAATGGAAGCGAGATAAACCTGGCTGACTGTCAACAAGGAGGATGGGGTCCACAATCCTGTAGTCATAAGGAGGATGCAGGGGTCATCTGCGGACGCATACCTAGTATTCCTTTTTTTCTGATCTTTGCATTTTATCTTGTTCTTTCTTTTATCTTAGTTATGTAAATTTGCTGTTTGGATTATTTGCCTTGTTTAACAGAGAGAGCACGACATTAAATCATTGACAAAATATGCCAAAATATGAAAGAAATTATCAAAATTGTGAATGAAGGCAACTGTTGATGTGAGTTGCTTTGGAAAATCGAGTGTTCCAACATATACAAAATACTCAATTAAATAGAATTTACATATATACTAGGTATTGTGAATACATTTAACAACTTGCTTTTTGATAGCTCCATTCATTTTCACAAATAAATATTCAAACAGTCGGGAAATAAATATATTGTATTGGAAAAGCAACGACCAAATCAATTTGCATTCATTGTTGAAAACTGTTGAAATTGTTCTTTTTTTACAGGAAAACAAAACATACCAATTTCAGGAGTAAATAGTCTTAACAATAAATGCATTCCGAAGATAATATACAATTACACGCGAAAACTCATTTAAATCTCAACTTTTGATTTAGTATCAAATAATAGGTATTATGTGGTATATAGGTTAATAGGTTCATCAGTTATATATATAGTTTCATCCTCAACTCTGCGTCTGGAATTGCGTTACCAAATTCGTGATACTGTAATGCATATAAGCAAACAGTTTTAAGTTACGTATTGCATGATGTAATCGAATTAGCCAATCGAATTCACTCATAGACTGTATATCAGTTTGACTTAACTTTGATGTTGATTTGCAAAGTAGAAATTGAATCAAGGTACCCTTCGTTATAAAGAATAATTCTAAAATAGTATCGTTTCAAAGAGATGCAAAAATAAAATCTGTGATTCTATAAACACTCATTATTTATACATGATGTAATTTGTTTTGTTAATAGATGCTAATGTGCGATTAATGGGAGGTAGGTCCCCAAATGAAGGACGAGTTGAAGTTCTCCTTGCTGACCAGTGGAGCAATGTGTGTGACGATGGTTGGGATGATAATGACGCCGTCGTTGTATGCCGAATGTTAGGCATCGGGTAGATTTTTTTATATTAGTCTTTTAAATTGTACAATATTCTTACCTAATATGAACATGTTTTATTGTCGTCGCATTACTAGATATGACCAAGTAAGCGCGTAGACTGGTTCTGCTTTCAGCGGGCTTTCTTCTAAGTCTGTAAAGATTTGCGATCGTTTTTCCCTCTCCCTAGAAATTATATTTCATATGGATAATATCATATCATACATATGATATTTTGAATGAGATAAGATAATTATTATAATGACGCTTAAGCAATGCAATTGACAGATACTATTTATTGCCTTTCAATTCCTTTTAACTATCACTACACATGCACATCTGCATTACAAGATAACCGGGATTATTATAACTTTAAACCAAGTTATTGAATAAGTAGAACCCTAACATATTTCTAGAAAACATTGTAAAATGGCAGCCGAAAAAAGTCATTAAGTTGGGCTGTTATCATTAATTGCGAAGCTTTTTATAATAACTAAATCAACATAATTGAAACAGGTTTTGCAATCAAATGATGTTACCTGGACGTACATCAAGATGTTTTCTAAAAGTCCTCTAATGTGACCAGTTTTAACAGATAACCTTGTAAATCCTTTCTTGTCGGTCAAAATTAATACCGATCTGGCGAAGGTGTACAATTTTTTTTCGGCCATAGTCCAGATTGCATTTTCTACTACCTATTGAAGGGCGTAAATACCAATTTATTTAATATAATTATTGTTTACCGACCAGATTTATGTGGTGTTGTGCACCCCTGTGCGAAGCAAACAAGAAGTTTGTGTGAACAAAATTATCGGCGCATAACAAATAATTTTATCTACAGTTTTGGTACTTTTATGCTCAGGATATCGTTTAAACTCACACATACAACTTTTGAAACTTTCTTTTTTATTATTAATTTCATATCCACTAATAACAAATTAAAGCATACATATTATGTTTTTATAGCAGTAAAAAATGTAAAAAAAAAAATGTAATCGTTTGCTTCTAATGTTGTCTCCAAATAAATGTTCCAACAGCAATTAACATGATAAAAAGAGTTGGCATAGCGTTTAAATAAAAAAAAGGTTTTTTTATATACTTATGAAGACTCATGCCCTGAGACGGGCATTTAAACTAGTTATAGAATAGTAGCATTTCATATACGACTAATATTTACTATTAAATTTAAATATTTTGTCATTGATGCACAAGAGAAAGAATTCAATCGTACTTTATCAAGTCACGAAAGGGTTCCTCCAAAAACTTGAAATGGGTGCACCAATGTTGTGTTTGTGTAAGACTTCTTTTTGTAGCTAATTTGTACCACGACATATTATGAAATGAAATTTCTATATTGTCCCCAAAATGTTTAATATTCCAATTTTGAGTATTTTGTAACGAAATCCGATAACTATTAATATAGATCTATTGTCGTTAGCATGGGGCACGCCACGAAAGAGGCCACATTCAGTGCGGGTTCCGGAACCATCGTGATGAATATGGTGAACTGTTTTGGAAATGAGACAAATCTGTTTGATTGTAAGCATGGAGGATGGAGACCATATTCCTGTAGTCACAGTGAGGATGCTGGAGTCATTTGCGGACACATACCAAGTAACTTGATCTTCTTATTCTGTCTTGTCCTTCAGATTATGAAACCCCGAGTCACAGTTTTATTATATGAGGCTACACTTCAGAAACAGTCGAAGTGACTTTTGAGTTATAGAACCAGTTACAACAAAATATAAGGAACAAACTCTAAGCTCTGACGTTGTATAACTTCCACTCAAGTACATGTTTTCAACCTTTGTTGCTTTCCTGCTCCTTGACTCTTCTCTTTAATATTGATTTCGTAAGATTTTACGCTCAGAAAATTTGTACGAAAAAAATTGAATGTGGTCACAGCTGATAATTTGATTGAGGTACTTTAAAAGAGTTCTGTTCACCATTTTCTAACTTCGGTACGATATAACTTCTGTTGATGTAATAATCCAATTGAAAGTAATCTCTCTCTTTATATCTCCTACTCCCGTTTTAGCAGCACACACTGAGACAACAAATGAAAGTATTGCAAACCAAAGAAAATGTAAGAACATAGGGGTGTAGCGATAATAAAACCATCATTATTGGATTCCTCCAAAACTAGTTTTAAAGAATTTCAAAAGACAAAGGAAAAGACTTGTAGGCAGAGCCCGAATGAAGCCTTCATTTTAAGATTCTACGGAAACTAGTTCCACATAATTTCTGAAAGGCTTCAGCTAGTCAGCAGTAATGTGTTTATATTAATTAGCATTTAACAAATTATGCAAATCCGGTACAATTGGCAAGAGAAACAAGGTAAATATAATTTATCGCTAATAAATGATAGAAGCAATATAAAACAAATTATTTGTTGATGCTTAAAGGGAAAGCTCTTTTAGGAACTCAAAATATGTTGGGGTTTTTAAAAAAAAACGTTTTTTATTGTCTAACTTATACCAATATGGACAACAATAGACGTATCAACTCTAACTTCAATCAAAAGGATATATATATATATATATATATATATATATATATATATATATATATATATATATATAGATATATATATATGCGTGTTTGTCATGATGTAGATACCCACGTAAGATTGATTGGAGACGGTTCAGCAAGAGAACGACGGGTTGAAATTCTCCTCGCTGGAGAGTGGGGTACCGTGTGTGATGATGAGTGGGACGACAAAGACGCTACAGTTGTCTGTAGAATGCTTGGCTTCAGGTACAACTATCTTGTCAAAAGTGAATCACTCATTTTCAGGCTCTCTTAAAAATAAGTGTACTAGAAATTAAAAAAAATTATTTTTCTGCGTTAATACTAGTCTATTTTCATTTTATAGTTTAGTCGTTTCCCTGCAATGTACCTCGTCCATATAAAATTGATCTACTTTCATCGACTATTGAAAAATCTGGAGAAGAATTAATATCAAACTGAGCTGTTGGAGCATCATTCTCCTGATTTATAGTTACACCATATTCGGTTTTTTTTTATCCAAAGTCGTTTTGCATTAAGACATTTGAAATGTGTTATGTTGTGCAGACCTTCCATTGAACGACACCATTTTTTTTCAGCATGACTTTTGATGAAAAACGGACTTTTTTGTTTTTCATGTTATGGATCAGTTGGGCTTAGATAAAAGCTGTTGAAACCCTTTACCCCGCTTGGATTTGGTTAATACTTGGTTTATTGGCTGCGCACCATTGGATAGTACGTCACCATACTTTAAAACCGGTTCCCACCATTTTTTTCAGCATGACTTTTGATGAAAAACGGACTTTTTTGTTTTTCATGTTATGGATCAGTTGGGCTTAGATAAAAGCTGTTGAAACCCTTTACCCCGCTTGGATTTGGTTAATACTTGGTTTATTGGCTGCGCACCATTGGATAGTACGTCACCATACTTTAAAACCGGTTCCCACCATTTTTTTCAGCATGACTTTTGATGAAAAACGGACTTTTTTGTTTTTCATGTTATGGATCAGTTGGGCTTAGATAAAAGCTGTTGAAACCCTTTACCCCGCTTGGATTTGGTTAATACTTGGTTTATTGGCTGCGCACCATTGGATAGTACGTCACCATACTTTAAAACCGGTTCCCACCATTTTTTTCAGCATGACTTTTGATGAAAAACGGACTTTTTTGTGTTTTTCATGTTATGGATCAGTTGGGCTTAGATAAAAGCTGTTGAAACCCTTTACCCCGCTTGGATTTGGTTAATACTTGTTTATTGGCTGCGCACCATTGGATAGTACGTCACCATACTTTAAAACCGGTTCCCACCATTTTTTTCAGCATGACTTTTGATGAAAAACGGACTTTTTTGTTTTTCATGTTATGGATCAGTTGGGCTTAGATAAAAGCTGTTGAACCCTTTACCCCGCTTGGATTTGGTTAATACTTGGTTTATTGGCTGCGCACCATTGGATAGTACGTCACCATACTTTAAAACCGGTTCCCACCATTTTTTTCAGCATGACTTTTGATGAAAAACGGACTTTTTTGTTTTTCATGTTATGGATCAGTTGGGCTTAGATAAAAGCTGTTGAAACCCTTTACCCCGCTTGGATTTGGTTAATACTTGGTTTATTGGCTGCGCCCATTGGATAGTACGTCCCCATACTTTAAAACCGGTTCCCACCATTTTTTTCAGCATGAGTTTTGATGAAAAACGGACTTTTTTGTTTTTCATGTTATGGATCAGTTGGGTCTTAGATAAAAGCTGTTGAAACCCTTTACCCCGCTTGGATTTGGTTAATACTTGGTTTATTGGCTGCGCACCATTGGATAGTACGTCACCATACTTTAAAACCGGTTCCCACCATTTCTTTCAGCATGACTTTTGATGAAAAACGGACTTTTTTGTTTTTCATGTTATGGATCAGTTGGGCTTAGATAAAAGCTGTTCAAACCCTTTACCCCGCTTGGATTTGGTTAATACTTGGTTTATTGGCTGCGCACCATTGGATAGTACGTCACCATACTTTAAAACCGGTTCCCAACATTTTTTTCAGCATGACTTTTGATGAAAAACGGACTTTTTTGTTTTTCATGTTATGGATCAGTTGGGCTTAGATAAAAGCTGTTGAAACCCTTTACCCCGCTTGGATTTGGTTAATACTTGGTTTATTGGCTGCGCACCATTGGATAGTACGTCACCATACTTTAAAACCGGTTCCCACTATTTTTTTTCAGCATGACTTTTGATGAAAAACGGACTTTTTTTGTTTTTCATGTTATGGATCAGTTGGGCTTAGATAAAAGCTGTTGAAACCCTTTACCCCGCTTGGATTTGGTTAATACTTGGTTTATTGGCTGCGCACCATTGGATAGTACGTCTCCATACTTTAAAACCGGTTCCCACCATTTTTTTCAGCATGACTTTTGATGAAAAACGGACTTTTTTGTTTTTCATGTTATGGATCAGTTGGGCTTAGATAAAAGCTGTTGAAACCCTTTACCCCGCTTGGATTTGGTTAATACTTGGTTTATTGGCTGCGCACCATTGGATAGTACGTCACCATACTTTAAAACCGGTTCCCACCATTTTTTTCAGCATGACTTTTGATGAAAAACGGACTTTTTTGTTTTTCATGTTATGGATCAGTTGGGCTTAGATAAAAGCTGTTGAAACCCTTTACCCCGCTTGGATTTGGTTAATACTTGGTTTATTGGCTGCGCACCATTGGATAGTACGTCACCATACTTTAAAACCGGTTCCCACCATTTTTTTCAGCATGACTTTTGATGAAAAACGGACTTTTTTGTTTTTCATGTTATGGATCAGTTGGGCTTAGATAAAAGCTGTTGAAACCCTTTACCCCGCTTGGATTTGGTTAATACTTGGTTTATTGGCTGCGCACCATTGGATAGTACGTCACCATACTTTAAAACCGGTTCCCACCATTTTTTTCAGCATGACTTTTGATGAAAAACGGACTTTTTTGTTTTTCATGTTATGGATCAGTTGGGCTTAGATAAAAGCTGTTGAAACCCTTTACCCCGCTTGGATTTGGTTAATACTTGGTTTATTGGCTGCGCACCATTGGATAGTACGTCACCATACTTTAAAACCGGTTCCCACCATTTTTTTCAGCATGACTTTTGATGAAAAACGGACTTTTTTGTTTTTCATGTTATGGATCTGTTGGGCTTAGATAAAAGCTGTTGAAACCCTTTACCCCGCTTGGATTTGGTTAATACTTGGTTTATTGGCTGCGCACCATTGGATAGTACGTCACCATACTTTAAAACCGGTTCCCACCATTTTTTTCAGCATGACTTTTGATGAAAAACGGACTTTTTTGTTTTTCATGTTATGGATCAGTTGGGCTTAGATAAAAGCTGTTGAAACCCTTTACCCCGCTTGGATTTGGTTAATACTTGGTTTATTGGCTGCGCACCATTGGATAGTACGTCACCATACTTTAAAACCGGTTCCCACCATTTTTTTCAGCATGACTTTTGATGAAAAACGGACTTTTTTGTTTTTCATGTTATGGATCAGTTGGGCTTAGATAAAAGCTGTTGAAACCCTTTACCCCGCTTGGATTTGGTTAATACTTGGTTTATTGGCTGCACACCATTGGATAGTACGTCACCATACTTTAAAACCGGTTCCCACCATTTTTTTCAGCATGACTTTTGATGAAAAACGGACTTTTGTTTTTCATGTTATGGATCAGTTATGCTTAGATAAAAGCTGTTGAAACCCTTTACCCCGCTTGGATTTGGTTAATACTTGGTTTATTGGCTGCGCACCATTGGATAGTACGTCACCATACTTTAAAACCGGTTCCCACCATTTTTTTCAGCATGACTTTTGATGAAAAACGGACTTTTTTGTTTTTCATGTTATGGATCAGTTGGGCTTAGATAAAAGCTGTTGAAACACTTTAACCCGCTTGGATTTGGTTAATACTTGGTTTATTGGCTGCGCACCATTGGATAGTACGTCACCATACTTTAAAACCGGTTCCCACCATTTTTTTCAGCATGACCTTTGATGAAAAACTGACTTTTTTGTTTTTCATGTTATGGATCAGTTGGGGCTTAGATAAAAGCTGTTGAAACCCTTTACCCCGCTTGGATTTGGTTAATACTTGGTTTATTGGCTGCGCACCATTGGATAGTACGTCACCATACTTTAAAACCGGTTCCCACCATTTTTTTCAGCATGACTTTTGATGAAAAACGGACTTTTTTGTTTTTCATGTTATGGATCAGTTGGGCTTAGATAAAAGCTGTTGAAACCCTTTACCCCGCTTGGATTTGGTTAATACTTGGTTTATTGGCTGCGCACCATTGGATAGTACGTCACCATACTTTAAAACCGGTTCCCACCATTTTTTTCAGCATGACTTTTGATGAAAAACGGACTTTTTTGTTTTTTCATGTTATGGATCAGTTTGGGCTTAGATAAAAGCTGTTGAAACCCATTACCCCGCTTGGATTTGGTTAATACTTGGTTTATTGGCTGCGCACCATTGGATAGTACGTCACCATACTTTAAAACCGGTTCCCACCATTTTTTTCAGCATGACTTTTGATGAAAAACGGACTTTTTTGTTTTTCATGTTATGGATCAGTTGGGCTTAGATAAAAGCTGTTGAAACCCTTTACCCCGCTTGGATTTGGTTAATACTTGGTTTATTGGCTGCGCACGATTGGATAGTACGTCACCATACTTTAAAACCGGTTCCCACCATTTTTTCAGCATGACTTTTGATGAAAAACGGACTTTTTTGTTTTTCATGTTATGGATCAGTTGGGCTTAGATAAAAGCTGTTGAAACCCTTTACCCCGCTTGGATTTGGTTAATACTTGGTTTATTGGCTGCGCACCATTGGATAGTACGTCACCATACTTTAAAACCGGTTCCCACCAATTTTGTCAGCATGACTTTTGATGAAAAACGGACTTTTTTGTTTTTCATGTTATGGATCAGTTGGGCTTAGATAAAAGCTGTTGAAACCCTTTACCCCGCTTGGATTTGGTTAATACTTGGTTTATTGGCTGCGCACCATTGGATAGTACGTCACCATACTTTAAAACCGGTTCCCACCATTTTTTTCAGCATGACTTTTGATGAAAAACGGACTTTTTTGTTTTTCATGTTATGGATCAGTTGGGCTTAGATAAAAGCTGTTGAAACCCTTTACCCCGCTTGGATTTGGTTAATACTTGGTTTATTGGCTGCGCACCATTGGATAGTACGTCACCATACTTTAAAACCGGTTCCCACCATTTTTTTCAGCATGACTTTTGATGAAAAACGGACTTTTTGTTTTTCATGTTATGGATCAGTTGGGCTTAGATAAAAGCTGTTGAAACCCTTTACCCCGCTTGGATTTGGTTAATACTTGGTTTATTGGCTGCGCACCATTGGATAGTACGTCACCATACTTTAAAACGGTTCCCACCATTTTTTTCAGCATGACTTTTGATGAAAAACGGACTTTTTTGTTTTTCATGTTATGGATCAGTTGCGCTTAGATAAAAGCTGTTGAAACCCTTTACCCCGCTTGGATTTGGTTAATACTTGGTTTATTGGCTGCGCACCATTGGATAGTACGTCACCATACTTTAAAACCGGTTCCCACCATTTTTTTCAGCATGACTTTTGATGAAAAACGGACTTTTTTGTTTTTCATGTTATGGATCAGTTGGGCTTAGATAAAAGCTGTTGAAACCCTTTACCCCGCTTGGATTTGGTTAATACTTGGTTTATTGGCTGCGCACCATTGGATAGTACGTCACCATACTTTAAAACCGGTTCCCATCATTTTTTTCAGCATGACTTTTGATGAAAAACGGACTTTTTTGTTTTTCATGTTATGGATCAGTTGGGCTTAGATAAAAGCTGTTGAAACCCTTTACCCCGCTTGGATTTGGTTAATACTTGGTTTATTGGCTGCGCACCATTGGATAGTACGTCACCATACTTTAAAACCGGTTCCCACCATTTTTTTCAGCATGACTTTTGATGAAAAACGGACTTTTTTGTTTTTCATGTTATGGATCAGTTGGGCTTAGATAAAAGCTGTTGAAACCCTTTACCCCGCTTGGATTTGGTTAATACTTGGTTTATTGGCTGCGCACCATTGGATAGTACGTCACCATACTTTAAAACCGGTTCCCACCATTTTTTTTCAGCATGACTTTTGATGAAAAACGGACTTTTTTGTTTTTCATGTTATGGATCAGTTGGGCTTAGATAAAAGCTGTTGAAACCCTTTACCCCGCTTGGATTTGGTTAATACTTGGTTTATTGGCTGCGCACCATTGGATAGTACGTCACCATACTTTAAAACCGGTTCCCACCATTTTTTTCAGCATGACTTTTGATGAAAAACGGACTTTTTTGTTTTTCATGTTATGTATCAGTTGTGCTTAGATAAAAGCTGTTGAAACCCTTTACCCAGCTTGGATTTGGTTAATACTTGGTTTATTGGCTGCGCACCATTGGATAGTACGTCACCATACTTTAAAACCGGTTCCCACCATTTTTTTCAGCATGACTTTTGATGAAAAACGGACTTTTTTGTTTTGATGTTATGGATCAGTTGGGCTTAGATAAAAGCTGTTGAAACCCTTTACCCGCTTGGATTTGGTTAATACTTGGTTTATTGGCTGCGCACCATTGGATAGTACGTCACCATACTTTAAAACCGGTTCCCACCATTTTTTTCAGCATGACTTTTGATGAAAAACGGACTTTTTTGTTTTTCATGTTATGGATCAGTTGGGCTTAGATAAAAGCTGTTGAAACCCTTTACCCCGCTTGGATTTGGTTAATACTTGGTTTATTGGCTGCGCACCATTGGATAGTACGTCACCATACTTTAAAACCGGTTTCCCACCATTTTTTTCAGCATGACTTTTGATGAAAAACGACTTTTTTGTTTTTCATGTTATGGATCAGTTGGCTTAGATAAAAGCTGTTGAAACCCTTACCCCGCTTGGATTTGGTTAATACTTGGTTTATTGGCTGCGCACCATTGGATAGTACGTCACCATACTTTAAAACCGGTTCCCACCATTTTTTTCAGCATGACTTTTGATGAAAAACGGACTTTTTTGTTTTTCATGTTATGGATCAGTTGGGCTTAGATAAAAGCTGTTGAAACCCTTTACCCCGCTTGGATTTGGTTAATACTTGGTTTATTGGCTGCGCACCATTGGATAGTACGTCACCATACTTTAAAACCGGTTCCCACCATTTTTTTCAGCATGACTTTTGATGAAAAACGGACTTTTTTGTTTTTCATGTTATGGATCAGTTGGGCTTAGATAAAAGCTGTTGAAACCCTTTACCCCGCTTGGATTTGGTTAATACTTGGTTTATTGGCTGCGCACCATTGGATAGTACGTCACCATACTTTAAAACCGGTTCCCACCATTTTTTTCAGCATGACTTTTGATGAAAAACGGACTTTTTTGTTTTTCATGTTATGGATCAGTTGGGCTTAGATAAAAGCTGTTGAAACCCTTTACCCCGCTTGGATTTGGTTAATACTTGGTTTATTGGCTGCGCACCATTGGATAGTACGTCACCATACTTTAAAACCGGTTCCCACCATTTTTTTCAGCATGACTTTTGATGAAAAACGGACTTTTTTGTTTTTCATGTTATGGATCAGTTGGGCTTAGATAAAAGCTGTTGAAACCCTTTACCCCGCTTGGATTTGGTTAATACTTGGTTTATTGGCTGCGCACCATTGGATAGTACGTCACCATACTTTAAAACCGGTTCCCACCATTTTTTTCAGCATGACTTTTGATGAAAAACGGACTTTTTTGTTTTTCATGTTATGGATCAGTTGGGCTTAGATAAAAGCTGTTGAAACCCTTTACCCCGCTTGGATTTGGTTAATACTTGGTTTATTGGCTGCGCACCATTGGATAGTACGTCACCATACTTTAAAACCGGTTCCCACCATTTTTTTCAGCATGACTTTTGATGAAAAACGGACTTTTTTGTTTTTCATGTTATGGATCAGTTGGGCTTAGATAAAAGCTGTTGAAACCCTTTACCCCGCTTGGATTTGGTTAATACTTGGTTTATTGGCTGCGCACCATTGGATAGTACGTCACCATACTTTAAAACCGGTTCCCACCATTTTTTTCAGCATGACTTTTGATGAAAAACGGACTTTTTTGTTTTTCATGTTATGGATCAGTTGGCTTAGATAAAAGCTGTTGAAACCCTTTACCCCGCTTGGATTTGGTTAATACTTGGTTTATTGGCTGCGCACCATTGGATAGTACGTCACCATACTTTAAAACCGGTTCCCACCATTTTTTTCAGCATGACTTTTGATGAAAAACGGACTTTTTTGTTTTTGCATGTTATGGATCAGTTGGGCTTAGATAAAAGCTGTTGAAACCCTTTACCCCGCTTGGATTTGGTTAATACTTGGTTTATTGGCTGCGCACCATTGGATAGTACGTCACCATACTTTAAAACCGGTTCCCACCATTTTTTTCAGCATGACTTTTGATGAAAAACGGACTTTTTTGTTTTTCATGTTATGGATCAGTTGGGCTTAGATAAAAGCTGTTGAAACCCTTTACCACGCTTGGATTTGGTTAATACTTGGTTTATTGGCTGCGCACCATTGGATAGTACGTCACCATACTTTAAAACCGGTTCCCACCATTTTTTTCAGCATGACTTTTGATGAAAAACGGACTTTTTTGTTTTTCATGTTATGGATCAGTTGGGCTTAGATAAAAGCTGTTGAAACCCTTTACCCCGCTTGGATTTGGTTAATACTTGGTTTATTGGCTGCGCACCATTGGATAGTACGTCACCATACTTTAAAACCGGTTCCCACCATTTTTTTCAGCATGACTTTTGATGAAAAACGGACTTTTTTGTTTTTCATGTTATGGATCAGTTGGGCTTAGATAAAAGCTGTTGAAACCCTTTACCCCGCTTGGATTTGGTTAATACTTGGTTTATTGGCTGCGCACCATTGGATAGTACGTCACCATACTTTAAAACCGGTTCCCACCATTTTTTTCAGCATGACTTTTTGATGAAAAACGGACTTTTTTGTTTTTCATGTTATGGATCAGTTGGGCTTAGATAAAAGCTGTTGAAACCCTTTACCCCGCTTGGATTTGGTTAATACTTGGTTTATTGGCTGCGCACCATTGGATAGTACGTCACCATACTTTAAAACCGGTTCCCACCATTTTTTTCAGCATGACTTTTGATGAAAAACGGACTTTTTTGTTTTTCATGTTATGGATCAGTTGGGCTTAGATAAAAGCTGTTGAAACCCTTTACCCCGCTTGGATTTGTTAATACTTGGTTTATTGGCTGCGCACCATTGGATAGTACGTCACCATACTTTAAAACCGGTTCCCACCATTTTTTTCAGCATGACTTTTGATGAAAACGGACTTTTTTGTTTTTCATGTTATGGATCAGTTGGGCTTAGATAAAAGCTGTTGAAACCCTTTACCCCGCTTGGATTTGGTTAATACTTGGTTTATTGGCTGCGCACCATTGGATAGTACGTCACCATACTTTAAAACCGGTTCCCACCATTTTTTTCAGCATGACTTTTGATGAAAAAACGGACTTTTTTGTTTTCATGTTATGGATCAGTTGGGCTTAGATAAAAGCTGTTGAAACCCTTTACCCCGCTTGGATTTGGTTAATACTTGGTTTATTGGCTGCGCACCATTGGATAGTACGTCACCATACTTTAAAACCGGTTCCCACCATTTTTTTCAGCATGACTTTTGATGAAAAACGGACTTTTTTGTTTTTCATGTTATGGATCAGTTGGGCTTAGATAAAAGCTGTTGAAACCCTTTACCCCGCTTGGATTTGGTTAATACTTGGGTTTATTGGCTGCGCACCATTAGATAGTACGTCACCATACTTTAAAACCGGTTCCCACCATTTTTTTCAGCATGACTTTTGATGAAAAACGGACTTTTTTGTTTTTCATGTTATGGATCAGTTGGGCTTAGATAAAAGCTGTTGAAACCCTTTACCCCTCTTGGATTTGGTTAATACTTGGTTTATTGGCTGCGCACCATTGGATAGTACGTCACCATACTTTAAAACCGGTTCACACCATTTTTTTCAGCATGACTTTTGATGAAAAACGGACTTTTTTGTTTTTCATGTTATGGATCAGTTGGGCTTAGATAAAAGCTGTTGAAACCCTTTACCCCGCTTGGATTTGGTTAATACTTGGTTTATTGGCTGCGCACCATTGGATAGTACGTCACCATACTTTAAAACCGGTTCCCACCATTTTTTTCAGCATGACTTTTGATGAAAAACGGACTTTTTGTTTTTCATGTTATGGATCAGTTGGGCTTAGATAAAAGCTGTTGAAACCCTTTACCCGCTTGGATTTGGTTAATACTTGGTTTATTGGCTGCGCACCATTGGATAGTACGTCACCATACTTTAAAACCGGTTCCCCACCATTTTTTTCAGCATGACTTTTGATGAAAAACGGACTTTTTTGTTTTTCATGTTATGGATCAGTTGGGCTTAGATAAAAGCCTGTTGAAACCCTTTACCCCGCTTGGATTTGGTTAATACTTGGTTTATTGGCTGCGCACCATTGGATAGTACGTCACCATACTTTAAAACCGGTTCCCACCATTTTTTTCAGCATGACTTTTGATGAAAAACGGACTTTTTTGTTTTTCATGTTATGGATCAGTTGGGCTTAGATAAAAGCTGTTGAAACCCTTTACCCCGCTCGGATTTGGTTAATACTTGGTTTATTGGCTGCGCACCATTGGATAGTACGTCACCATACTTTAAAACCGGTTCCCACCATTTTTTTCAGCATGACTTTTGATGAAAAACGGACTTTTTTGTTTTTCATGTTATGGATCAGTTGGGCTTAGATAAAAGCTGTTGAAACCCTTTACCCCGCTTGGATTTGGTTAATACTTGGTTTATTGGCTGCGCACCATTGGATAGTACGTCACCATACTTTAAAACCGGTTCCCACCATTTTTTTCAGCATGACTTTTGATGAAAAACGGACTTTTTTGTTTTTCATGTTATGGATCAGTTGGGCTTAGATAAAAGCTGTTGAAACCCTTTACCCCGCTTGGATTTGGTTAATACTTGGTTTATTGGCTGCGCACCATTGGATAGTACGTCACCATACTTTAAAACCGGTTCCCACCATTTTTTTCAGCATGACTTTTGATGAAAAACGGACTTTTTTGTTTTTCATGTTATGGATCAGTTGGGCTTAGATAAAAGCTGTTGAAACCCTTTACCCCGCTTGGATTTGGTTAATACTTGGTTTATTGGCTGCGCACCATTAGATAGTACGTCACCATACTTTAAAACCGGTTCCCACCATTTTTTTCAGCATGACTTTTGATGAAAAACGGACTTTTTTGTTTTTCATGTTATGGATCAGTTGGGCTTAGATAAAAGCTGTTGAAACCCTTTACCCCGCTTGGATTTGGTTAATACTTGGTTTATTGGCTGCGCACCATTGGATAGTACGTCACCATACTTTAAAACCGGTTCCCACCATTTTTTTCAGCATGACTTTTGATGAAAAACGGACTTTTTTGTTTTCATGTTATGGATCAGTTGGGCTTAGATAAAAGCTGTTGAAACCCTTTACCCCGCTTGGATTTGGTTAATACTTGGTTTATTGGCTGCGCACCATTGGATAGTACGTCACCATACTTTAAAACCGGTTCCCACCATTTTTTTCAGCATGACTTTTGATGAAAAACGGACTTTTTTGTTTTTCATGTTATGGATCAGTTGGGCTTAGATAAAAGCTGTTGAAACCCTTTACCCCGCTTGGATTTGGTTAATACTTGGTTTATTGGCTGCGCACCATTGGATAGTACGTCACCATACTTTAAAACCGGTTCCCACCATTTTTTTCAGCATGACTTTTGATGAAAAACGGACTTTTTTGTTTTTCATGTTATGGATCAGTTGGGCTTAGATAAAAGCTGTTGAAACCCTTTACCCCGCTTGGATTTGGTTAATACTTGGTTTATTGGCTGCGCACCATTGGATAGTATCACCATACTTTAAAACCGGTTCCCACCATTTTTTTCAGCATGACTTTTGATGAAAAACGGACTTTTTTGTTTTTCATGTTATGGATCAGTTGGGCTTAGATAAAAGCTGTTGAAACCCTTTACCCCGCTTGGATTTGGTTAATACTTGGTTTATTGGCTGCGCACCATTGGATAGTACGTCACCATACTTTAAAACCGGTTCCCACCATTTTTTTCAGCATGACTTTTGATGAAAAACGGACTTTTTTGTTTTTCATGTTATGGATCAGTTGGGCTTAGATAAAAGCTGTTGAAACCCTTTACCCCGCTTGGATTTGGTTAATACTTGGTTTATTGGCTGCGCACCATTGGATAGTACGTCACCATACTTTAAAACCGGTTCCCACCATTTTTTTCAGCATGACTTTTGATGAAAAACGGACTTTTTTGTTTTTCATGTTATGGATCAGTTGGGCTTAGATAAAAGCTGTTGAAACCCTTTACCCCGCTTGGATTTGGTTAATACTTGGTTTATTGGCTGCGCACCATTGGATAGTACGTCACCATACTTTAAAACCGGTTCCCACCATTTTTTTCAGCATGACTTTTGATGAAAAACGGACTTTTTTGTTTTTCATGTTATGGATCAGTTGGGCTTAGATAAAAGCTGTTGAAACCCTTTACCCCGCTTGGATTTGGTTAATACTTGGTTTATTGGCTGCGCACCATTGGATAGTACGTCACCATACTTTAAAACCGGTTCCCACCATTTTTTTCAGCATGACTTTTGATGAAAAACGGACTTTTTTGTTTTTCATGTTATGGATCAGTTGGGCTTAGATAAAAGCTGTTGAAACCCTTTACCCCGCTTGGATTTGGTTAATACTTGGTTTATTGGCTGCGCACCATTGGATAGTACGTCACCATACTTTAAAACCGGTTCCCACCATTTTTTTCAGCATGACTTTTGATGAAAAACGGACTTTTTGTTTTTCATGTTATGGATCAGTTGGGCTTAGATAAAAGCTGTTGAAACCCTTTACCCCGCTTGGATTTGGTTAATACTTGGTTTATTGGCTGCGCACCATTGGATAGTACGTCACCATACTTTAAAACCGGTTCCCACCATTTTTTTCAGCATGACTTTTGATGAAAAACGGACTTTTTTGTTTTTCATGTTATGGATCAGTTGGGCTTAGATAAAAGCTGTTGAAACCCTTTACCCCGCTTGGATTTGGTTAATACTTGGTTTATTGGCTGCGCACCATTGGATATTACGTCACCATACTTTAAAACCGGTTCCCACCATTTTTTTCAGCATGACTTTTGATGAAAAACGGACTTTTTTGTTTTTCATGTTATGGATCAGTTGGGCTTAGATAAAAGCTGTTGAAACCCTTTACCCCGCTTGGATTTGGTTAATACTTGAGTAGTATATGGGGATACCGTGGCGTCAAGGGAAAATCCAGTCAAAAGCGGCTTGGGATACTATGGCGTCAAGATTTATAGCGTCAAGGGAAATCCCAGTCAAAAACAGCTTGGGATACTATGGCGTCAAAACAGCTTGGGATACTATAGCGTCAAGGGGAATTGAACATAGTGGGTCTATATAGCGTCAAGGGAAATATAACATGGGGAATAGGATGGGTATAGGGGACTGTAGAGGGACAAGGGAAAAAAAGGGTGGCAATGAAAGCTACTATCTTTTCGAGACTTATGAGTGGTCCTGAAAAGGACCGTTATGTGTAATGTTAACGTTGTCTTGTTAACATAGAGGACATCTCACAGATCTTCTTCTCTTCCTTAAACTTCTCCTTACTGTGGGTCCATAGAAGAGAACTCTCTTCAAGCAACCTTGTCTTTCCACATAGACTCTTCTCTTCCAATAGGTTGTCTCCGTCCTATGAATGACACTCCATGATGATCTGACATACATGGGTATGTCAGTCCTAAACAGCATACTTGACACAAGGGTTGACGATTCAACATTAGTCCACATCTTCTGATGAGAACAGGTGAAGCGAATGCCGTGTACTGCGGTTATTTATAGGGGAAGAGCGGATTGAAACGGATTGAGTGTATCCACCAATCCAAACGTGCGTTACAAAAGTCAGTCACAACCATCCAATCGGAAGAGAGCAGTCTGTGACGTCACCTTTTCTATATAGAGGTACTAGCGCCTGTGCGCAGTCAATCGATTCAAGAGAGTTGTCAATCATGGCGGCCAGTAAGAAGACAATGAATTGGAGTGAGACAGGAGTAGAGACAGCAAGTCATGGACCAACAGTGACTACTAAAGTCATGACAAATCTACATCCAGAAGAAGTTGATTTTAACTGGGATATTGTGGATTTTTTAACATCGCAAGAATTTATTCCGGAACCTTCGTTGCCTTCTGTATCTTCTTATGGACACGTCGATGATTTTAAACAAAGACAAAAAGAAGCATTGGAGCGATTTTTACAACAACAGAAAGTAGAAGAACAAGCTTTTCTTATGCAACAGCAGGAAGAAGAAGAAGCAAGAAGAAAACACCAGGAAGAAACAGTAGCAGCAACAGCAGCAACGGAGAAGAATGAAGACCAAGGACAGAAAGAAAATAGTGAAAATCAAACGGTTACGACGGTACTTTTAGATATTTTAGCTGAGTTAAGGAGTCTGAAACAAATGTATCAGACTTCTTTATCACGACCGAAGAGAAAAAGACCTTCTCGAGCGAAACAACCCGATCTCTCTGTGACTACGTCTACCTTACCACCGTTAGTGATTTCTACCAAATCATTGACAGGAACCACCAGTCCCGAAGTAGGCCTTGGCCGTGGCAAAGGCTTAAGACAGCTCAAGAGGATTTCGTCCCGTTTCTGAGTTTGTTTTGTTTTAAACACACAAAACACCAACGGTCCTTTTCAGGACCACTCCAATTATTTCGAAAAGAAATACTATGTCAATTGCCTATTTCAATGAAAACTCAAAAGTCCTTTATTTTTTTAAAAACCCATGATGTACGTGTGAGTGAATGAATGTGTGAGTGTAGGTAATTATACTATCAAATCAAAACCAAGAGACACTTACGTTTTTTTCTCTCTGGTGTATTCTAGTACAAACGTTACAATTCAATATCACAACATAACATAACACAAGACCATTTTTAAAAAGTTCATAGGTTTTCTTCTGTTTCACTCTTTCTGTTTTTTCATTTTCTTTACTGTCACAGCTTTTTCTTTTTCTTCGTCAGTTTCGTTTCGTCTTCTTTTCTTGTCTTTGTGAACGTGTCGGGGTTCTTCCTTGGGGGAGGGTACCTCTTCCTCCTCCTGTTCAGAATTTCTTTCCTCCTCCTCCTCCTCCTCCTTCTCCTCCTCCTCCTGCTCCTGTTGTTTCTTAGGGCAGTTTGGAGACCAATGTCCTTTCTCTTTACAATAATAACAGGTATCTTGACTTTTGTCTCTATTGGTACCTTTTTTATTTTTGTTACGATCTGAACATTCTGTAGCCCAATGTCCTTTCTTCTTACAGATATAGCAAGTATCTTGACTTTTATCTCGATAGGAAGGAGAGTAGGCCGTCGGCTGGTCTGACGAAAACTTTCGTATGACCCCACGTAAAGCTCTAATGAGAAGTTCCACTTGTGTAGGTTCTTCCATCGTTCTGGTCAATGTGAGAGTGAAATGAATACTGAAAGGTTAGACACTAGCCTTTATATATATATGCACGGATCGGACATGATTATATAGGGGTTATGGTCTTTAAAAGGTAGTCATTTGACTTTTTGCAGACAAGATGAAAAGACCACATCATGCTGTGCAGAAAGGAAAAGACAGTAAGAGACAGAAACGTAATGTATCGCCTAGCACAGTAGCTGAAGTCTTGGCTCAAATTCATGCCAGTGATTTTGAAGATGACATGAGTGAGCCCGAATTTACACCCAGACAATCCACGTCCAAGCAAAGTGCACCACCCTTAGTAAACCCTGAAAATTACTATCACATTCGAGAGACAGAAAAGCGTTCCTCTCGAAAATTTAGAACAACGGCTTACACGTATGCCGTAAAGTTTAAAGATTTCAAGGCCAATGTACCTTTGGAGAATACAGAAGGGTTCATTACTGAGGTGTGGGATTCTGTGTTAACTGCACTGAAACAGCAATGTCAAGCTAAAGAAGACGATCGCTTGAGACTTTCTATTCATCACGATAATTTAAAGTCTCCCGTTTGGATCGAGTTTACTAGTCCATCAGAATTAACACCTTCCAAAGTCATCGACAAAATTCAACATGTGCAACAATCCAACGACAAGTTTCACATTGACGATGGAAAAGCCACACTGTTTATGACCCACGTGTCTCCTCCCCAGGGGACCGGACGATGCAAAAAAGTGTTATTGGTGGACAGCCTTCGCAGCATGAAGCGAAGCCTCGTCCAAATTAACAATCCTCAAGACCAGATGTGTTTAGCCCGTGCTGTCGTCGTGGGACGAACGTATGCCAACAAGAACGACACGGTAGAATGGAAAAGAGCCTGGAAAACTATTCAACAATCGGACCGAGCCAAACAACGAAGTGAAGCAGAACTCCTGTTACAGCAAGCGGGGATATCCAAAGACACTCCTTGTGGCATTCCAGAAATGCAACAATTACAAGACGTCTTGTCTCCACATTACACTTTGAAAGTACACCCTCAAGAAGTGCGTGGACAACTTTTGTTTCGAGGCCACGATTTCAAAGACGGAAAATACATTCATGTCTATCATCACGATGGTCATTTTGATACCATTACCAGTATCACTGCATTCCAGGGATACGGTTACTACTGTGAAAAATGTGATTATGGTTATAACAATCGAGAACAACACAAACATTGTGGATCAAAATGTGAGGGATGTTTAGCCTCACAACCTTGTCTGGACCAAGGACAAGAAAGAGTGCATTGCCCTGTGTGTCAGCGCACTTTTGTCAGTCTTACCTGTTACCAACAACATTTGAAGATGCAAGGTTCACAGCAGAAAAGTGCTTGTCAACTGCTGAGATTGTGCCCTACTTGTGGACAAGGCATACGTACCAATTGTACCAAGTTTCACGTTTGTCGAGGGAAGAATCGATGTCATATTTGTCACCAAATCGTGGACTTGGAACACGAATGCTTCATTCAAAAATATCAACCCCGATCAGATGATACCCAGAAGAAAGGGAATTTTATCTTTTTTGATTTCGAATGCATGCAAGAAACTGGTATTCACATTCCCAATTTCTGCGTAGCTCACCGTGCGTGCGAACAGTGCATCCAAGAACCTATCTTTAGTCATTGCCCTTACTGCAGCAAGATTCCTGGAGGACGTGAAAAAATCTTTCGAGGGTCAAACACGTTAGCCAAGTTTGCCCAATGGATCCTTAACCCCATTGACGAAACGTGGAGTCCAGAAGACATCGAACTTTACGGCAATTGTCATTGCCATGCCACGGTCATGGCTCACAATTTCTCGGGATACGATGGGCAATTTCTGCTCAGATACTATGCAGAACAAAGTACCGAACGACCCCAAGTGACTTTAAACGGAGCCAAAATCATTTCTATGCAAGTAGGACAAGTGCAGTTTAAAGATTCGATGTGTTACTTGGCCATGCCATTGAGTCGCATGCCTAAAACGTTTGGAATGACAGAATTGGCTAAAGGTTATTTTCCACACTTTTTCAATACCGAAGCCAATCAACATGCCGTTCTGCCCCATTTGCCGGAGGCTGACGACTACGACCCCGACAACATGCGTACCGAACAACGAGAAGCTTTCTTCGCTTGGTACCAGACTCACGCCTCGGACCCTTTTGACTTTCAAGAAGAAATGTTAAAGTACTGTCGATCTGACGTGGACATTTTACGACGCTGCTGTGGAAAATTTCGAGAATTGTTCATGGAGTACGGAGGGATCGATCCTTTGAAAGAAGCTTGTACCATCGCCAAAGCGTGTTCTTTAGTGTACCGAAAACGCTTTATGCCTGAAAATACTCTAGCTGTCATCAGTCCTCAAACGACGAACTTTGTTAAACGTCAATACTCGGTCAAAGCCCTACGCTGGCTCCATTACTTGTGCGACAAGGAAGACAAATGGATCCAACACGCTCGCAACGGAGGAGGCGAAAAGACCATTGGAACGTATTCGGTGGATGGTTGGGACTTAGAAAACCCTCAGATCGTGTACGAGTTTAACGGATGTTTATTTCACGGATGTCCCCTATGCTACCCTCAACGAGACACCAAAAATCAGTTTTTACAACGAACCATGGAAGACTTGTACCAGACCACGTGTCAGCGACGTTTGAAGTTAGAACAGCAAGGATACCAGGTGGTGGAAATGTGGGAACACGAGTACGATCTGCGTTTGAAAACCGATCCCGAGTTTAAACGCATCGTAGAAAGTTACAAGTTGGTGGACCCATTAAACCCTCGGGATAGTTTGTACGGAGGACGAACGAATGCTACCTGTTTACTGTACCAAGCGAATGAGGAGAAGGGAGAAGAAATCAAATACTTGGACGTGTGTTCGTTGTATCCTTACGTGTGCAAATATTGTCACTTTCCCGTAGGGCATCCAGAATTGATGACAGAACACATTGACTTGGACCACATTCGACAGTACGAAGGATTGATCAAGTGTAAAGACTTACCACCCACAGACTTGTACCATCCCGTTTTACCTCACCATTGCCAAGGAAAACTGATGTTTCCTTTGTGTCGCACATGTGCCGAAACGTGCAACCAAGGCCAACCTTGTCATCACACTCAGGAAGAACGCACCTTGACAGGAACGTGGGTGAGCGTGGAATTGTTTAAAGCTCTGGACCTGGGATATCAACTGTTAGAAGTGTACGAAATTTACCACTTTCCCAAAACACAACAATACCGCAAGGGCGACGAGAGACAGAAAGGTATTTTTGCAGACTACGTGGATGCCTTTTTAAAACTAAAACAAGAAGCTAGTGGCTATCCTTCCTGGTGTCACACTCCCGAAGACCAAAAGATATTCAAAGAAAAATATCGGGAGCAGGAAGGTATCACTTTAGACCACATCGAGAAAAACGAAGGAAGGCGATCGTTTGCCAAAGTGATGCTCAATTGCTTGTGGGGTAAAATGGCACAACGCCCGTCTTTACCCAAGACAGAGTATTTGTCCGAGCCGTCTCGCTACTTCCAGATGATTCACGACCCAACCAAAGTCATGAAACACGTGGACGTCATTCGTGAGGACTTGATCTTAGTCAATTACGAAGAAGAACTAGACTTTGTAGAAGCCGACAAATTTGGAAATGTTATCATTGCGGCTTACGTAACAGCCCACGCTCGCTTAAAATTGTACGAAGTGTTAGAACTGTTAGGAGATCGCGTGTTGTATTTTGACACGGACAGTTGCATCTACATTCACCGACCGAACCAGTGTAACCCTGTCATCGAAGGAGACCGTTTAGGAGCCTGGACCGATGAACATCCCGACGACAAGATTCTAAGTTTTGCAAGTGGCGGTCCTAAAAATTACGGCTACGAATACCGAGACCCACAAGGAGAAATGCACACCGAATGTAAAGTGAAAGGATTGACTCTTAATTATCGCACCAGTCAAGTGGTGAACTTTAACGTACTACAAGAAGCCTTACAGTCGGGACAGGATGAAACGTTTCAAGTGACTACCCACGAACCGCACAAGATTGTCCGTTTACCCACACACCAAATTGTTAGCCGACCTTTGGAAAAAGTCTATCAAATCGTGTACCAAAAAAGAGTACGACTTCCCAATCACTTCACTCTACCGTACGGTCACGTCAAAATTGGGCAGCATATAAAAAGGGATATCGTCCAAGACCAACAGTTCATTGTGACTAACACTGCCAAGTGAGAAAGAAGATGAATCCATTTAAACAGACATCATTCAAATTTGGGAATTCTCAAGTGGAGTGCGATGCTAAACCTTGCGATTGTAGTGATGCCAGGCGCTGTGACATTAGCGATTCAGCTGGATATCGTGGGAACGTTGCTATGACTACTACCCCTATATCTACCCTGGAAAGTGATGCTGTGCGTGTCAAACCTGAGGGATGCGAAAGCGGTGCGACACGTTATCGTGGACTCCTAGGAATTTCACCGTACCTACATCGAACAGAAGTGAGGAGAGTCGAATATTCGTTCCCGACGAGTTTACCTGAATACTGCCACTTTAAAAGTCGATTCCAAACCTTCAAAGATAAATGGCCAAAATATCTGCCTGGACCAACTCCTGAGGAATTAGCCAGAGCTGGATTTTTCTACTTGGGCGAAGGAGATAAAGTCAAGTGTTTCAGTTGTGGTGTATCCATTTACGAGTGGGAACATAAAGATTCCGCTTACTTGGAACATGCTCGATGGTCTCCGAATTGTCAATACCTACCTTTAGTGGGACCTAGTGATTGGAAGTGACACTACTACTGTTCCATGTCGTGTAACACGCTTAGACCAGTATATAATATAAAACATTATATTCAAGGATTACCACACGAATTGCAAGAGAAAATCTACAAGGACGTTTGGCAAGGCCTTGCTAAAGAAAAATCGCAATGGGTGACTGTAGAACTTTTGTGTCGTGAAATTCACAAGAGGCAAGTGACAAAAATTAACCAATGTGTTAGATTTCTCTGGATCAAGGGTATTTTTTTGCTCTGTTTCCAATTTACTACGTTTACCTCTGAAGATGCTTTGATGCTTCTTGACCGTTGCCCTGAATGGCAGTGGGACGAAATTACACGTTATATTAATTACTTTCGCTTTTTGAGCAAATTGAATTCTGTGTTTAATTCTGGGTTGAATCTACACTGATGATCTTTGACCTAAAGAAGTATAAAAGAGAACAACCATGCCACAACCTTTATCAGTGGTGATCCAACAGATACCGTGGAAGGATATCAATGAGAAGATTCACACGGTGAAAGATTACGAACACTTATTACAAGAACTATACCCTATGAATTGGGGTCGACGTGTCGTGTGTGTTTTAGTGACTTGCTTTCTGGGATTTCGTTTACCTGCCAATTCCCTGTGGACACTTTACGAACACTACCTATCAAAAAATAAGACAGTATGGTGACTCCTTTAAATGTCCACGAGAGACTTATTCTGTTCAAAGCCTTACGTTTTCATCTGGATACGTCTCGACCTTTCCAAGAAAAAAAGATTCGTCAACTTTTACGTACGGAAGCAGTGTACGAAGATGTGTGTGTAGCTTGTGATTTACACCCTCATTGGACAGATGTACGTGACTGGAAAAGTTGGGATTTTGAGGCTTGGACAAACGAAGCATCCCATTATGCCCAAGCGTTGTGTTCCTAAAATTCATCGTCGTGTGAAAAAAGTCACTTTTAATCCTGTGTTAGTGACAGTACCAGAAGAAGAAGAAGAAGAAAAAGAATCTATCACCCAAGACAATCCCTCTGTTCAAGACAGAACTGTCATGGACATTCCCCCACAAAGACCCTTTCGAGAAGACACCTATGTGACTGTACCCCCTGTAGAGGAGACTATAAGAACATTACATACTACCTCTAGGACACCTTCGTTACCCAAACCATTTTGTACAGGGACTTGTTTATTTGCCACTTTGATCGTTTGCCTAGGTATTTTATCCCTGTATTTATCCATTTGGCTTTTATGTTTTCGTGTTGTTCAAATTTAAACATGCATTGAAATAAACGTGTCTTGAAAAAAGTATAAAAACCTCTTGTCTTGTCTGTTTTTGTGTCAATACTGTCATACCACTACACGACTATGGCTCACTCTACTCTTTCTACTACTCCTTCCTCCTCCACATTCAAAGTCATTGACGAACACTTAGATCAGGCTAGTTGGAAAGCCTTGTATCTTCGTCATCCTTTTAACATGTTAATTGCTGGACCGAGCGGTTCAGGCAAAACCGAATTTGTCAAACGTTTGATCGAACATAAACATCATTTGATCGATCGTCCACCTCAACGCATCGTGTGGTGTTACAAAGAGTGGCAATCGGCATACAGCCTCTTGCAAGAAAGTCAAGGTGATTCCATTGTGTTTGTAGCAGGCATTCCTAAAGAAGACGAGGGGATCGTGTCTGACCCTAGTCAAACTCATTGGGTTATTTTTGACGACATGTTAGGAGAAGACGAAGAAGAAATTAAACTATGGTTTACGCGTAAAGGCCATCATCGTAATGCCAGTGTCATTTACATTACACAAAATTTATTTCAACAAAGTAAAGCCCATCGTACCATTAGTCTCAATGCTCATTACGTGGTCTTGTTTAAAAGTCCTCGAGATAAATCACAAGTGCAAGTTTTAGCCAAACAGTTAGGAACACCTTGGCTAACTCATGCGTACGATGATGCCACTCAAACGCCACACGCCTATTTACTCGTGGATTTAAAACCCACTACCCCTGATTATTTGCGATTTCGTACCGATTTGTTTCACGACTGGTGTCAAGACGGAGGACCTGTCGTGTACACGTCCTCCTCGTCGACATAACACCATGAAGCATTAAAAAAATCTATAAAAACCTTGGGTTACTTTGACCTGGTCTCATACATCGTCAACATGACGTCCCTTCAGTCTCATCTTCCGATCAAATTGATTCGTGCCTTGTACGGCATCAGTCGCGAAAAAAATCCACAAAGACGTGCTCACGTCTTAGAAGCCAGTCTAAAAGAAGTCTTACGATGGTTTACGGTGACAGCACGTCAAATACTGCAAGGCATCATTCACATTCCACATCAAACCAAACGCTTTTTTGACAGAAACAAAGTAGCCTTGACGCAACTGGCCAATCCTCGCATTGACACTCACACCAAAAAGCAAATCATATTGAAACCTGGAGGTAGTGGTTCTCTAGGAGGTGTCATCATTCGTTCCCTTTTAAAATGGGATCCCAATACTCCCAAAGTTCACCCCAAGAAGAAAACAAAAAAAGCCAAACAAACCCCTAAGAAAAAGAACAAGGGTACCAAGACCAAAGCACAGAAAAAGAAAAGTCCACAGAAAAAAGTGGTCACCCGCAAAAGAGGCACTTCGGCCAGGACACAACCTTACCTTCGTCAACCACGACCTGTAAGAAAAGATCTACAAGGACGTTTGGCAGGGACTACGTTGCCAGTAGCCTCAGGGGTTGCCACTTCTCCGTTGCGGGTGATGCCAGCCAAACCCAATTTGGCACCCGTTTTTCCTAATTTGATGAAACATTGGAAATCTGCGTCTCCCAAAACGTCTCCTCCACCGGAGACACCCTCATCCACCTTAGCGGCAGTAGCAGCTGCTCACAAAGTACCTGCCCCGAAAGTCAAAGTCCAAGAAAGATCTGGCATGTTAAAGAGTTTACTAGATTTGTCCAAACAAGAACTGTCCCGATTGAGTCCATTGCGAACTCCTTCACGACGTGTGTTACCTGCCATGAAGTTGATACGACGCAAAGATAATCAGTGGCGTCGCATTCCAGTATAAAAATATGACTTGAAGACCACGACGTCAATCAGTATTTTTTCTGTGCTGATGCTGAACACTCAAGGATGCCTCCTCAAAAACATGCACACCACCACCACCACTACCCTCGTCGTTCTGCTGTCCAAAAAGGAAAAGGAACAAGACAATCTCGTCATCTCACCAAAAGCTTTAAAACCAAACATCAACGTCCTTCCCTCCAAAGACGTAGACCTTTAAAGAAAAAGAAGAGACACCAAAAAGGAGGATCCTTTGACAATTTTTGGAAACACATTGTTACCTTTTTGACAAAGCGCTAGTTCCCAAAACAAAGTAAATAAAAGAGAGTGTATACCAAGTCATTGACACTAGTGGTATTGTGAAACGAACAAGCAAAGATGGCACCTCGCAGAAAACATTTTTCTACACTCCACAAAGGAAAGAAAAGGAAAGGACGTTTAGCCAAACATCGACACGTTCTTCGTCAAAGGACACAAAAGAAAATACCCAAACGTCAAAAGAAAAAGAGAAGTCACCAAAGAGGAGGCATATTTAATGGTTTTATTAAAGGTATGCAGAAACTAGACAAAGCAGCTAATAACCGAACTGGTATCTTTAGCCCTGCTTTTGAGGATTTAGCGAAGCATGCCGTTACCTTTTGGAGAAGCCAATAGAAAAAAGAAGATAAAAGAGGGTGTGTACCAAGTCTTTGACATCAGTGTATTTCTGGAACGAACAAGCAAAGATGTCACCTCGCAGAAAACATTCTTCTTCACCCCACAAAGGAAAGAAAAGGAAAGGACTACCTCCTCGTTTAGCCAAACACGGAGACGTGTTGTCCGTTCTGTCCAAAGCCTCTCCGCCCATGCGAAAACAAATCATTAAAACAGCCTCTAAAGATGTCATCGATACCGTGTGTGAATGTTGTTTGAATGTTTTGAAAGGCACGATACCTTTGTCTCCACACCAGAAAAAATGCTTCGCCAAACATCGACACGTTCTTCGTCAAATGGTCCAAAAGAAAATATCCGTCCGTCAAAAGAAAAAGATGTTGGTGCAACGCGGAGGATTTTTACCCATTCTTGCTCCTATGTTGACAAGCTTAATACCAGGTTTGATACAAGGGATGACCCAAGGGTTAACTCAAGGGATGGGTAGAAGATAAAAGGACCTTATGGAGCACCACAATCTCAGACATAACCTTTGAAAGCCCATGGAAGGACGAAAACTAACTTTGGTTCCTTACAAACGATGGATGGAATACCATCATTGGCAAGAACAACGATCCCCCCATTTACCACCCAATCCCAATTTGGCTGAGATGTCGCAATTACAACACGAATTGCAATCCTTGATCCATCGCCACGATTTATCCGAAACCGAAAAATCACAAAAGTACGGTCAACTCTTGAAACGGCTACAACTCTTTCATCAGAAAGCTGTGGAACAAACAGCTCAACCCACTTTGTCCGATTTTAAGGCTCTAATGAATAACCCGTCACCCTCACCCTCTACAGTAGTTAAAACAGACGTTACCCCACCATTACCCAAGGAAGAAGAACCCCATGATCTCTTTCAAACACCTACTGCTACTCCCATTTCGAGTAAGATTGCCGCTTCCTTGTTAACCCCTTCTCCCACTCCCCCACGAGAAGAGCTCAAAACTTGGGTTAAAAAGATGATGGCTACTCCTTCTTCGACAGATGTGAAAAAGAAAGAAAGGAAACCAGAAGTGAGAAAAGAAAAGAAGGCCAAAGAAGCTATCCCATTACCTCCGCCACCACCATTACCCTCGACGTCAACTCCTGTGGCACATCGGACACGTAAAACCGTTTCCAAACAACCCGCATTTCGTCCCACCCAAAGCAATATCCTCGAAGAGTGGGTCCCTTATTAACAACAAACCATGGAGAAGGTATTAGCCAGCATTTACTACGATCCAGCTCACCCTGCAGGTTACGGAGGCATTCAGAAATTGTATCGTGCTGCCAAAACTCGCCTGAAAAAGCTCCGTTTACCAGCAGTACAACGATGGTTACAAGAACAAGCGACGTACACTTTGCACAAGCCCATTCGACGAAAATTTCACAGAAGTCGCACTCAAGTGGAAGGCATCGATCATCAATGGCAAGCCGATTTAGCTGATGTCTCTCATTTAGCCACCTACAATCGTGGCTACAAATATTTGTTTTGTGTCATCGACGTCTTTTCTAAATTTGCCTGGGTCGTACCATTGACATCCAAATCGAGCGGAGAGTTAGTACGAGCTTTGCAACTGGTGTTGAAACAAAGTGGTCGTCACCCTCTTCGATGGCAAACCGACAAAGGCACCGAATTTCTGAACCAAGCTTTCCAACGAGAATTAAAAAAACGTGACATTCATTTTTTCACCACCGAAAATCCTGAAACCAAAGCCAGTATCGTGGAACGTTTTCAACGTACCTTGAAAGAACGCATGTGGAAATATTTTACGCATCAACACACTCTCAAGTACATCGACGTCTTACCACACTTAGTCCAAGCCTACAATCAATCTTACCATAGAAGCATTGGACGTGCCCCACAAGAGGTGACACCCGACAACGAAGTCACTGTTTTTGAGCGTCTGTTTGGCACGTCCCGGACGAGGGCTGTCCCCAAGAAAGGTAGAGAAGTGTTAACCCCGGGAGATTGGGTACGCATTGGCAAAACCAAACGCACTTTCGACAAAGGTTACTTACCCAACTGGACCACCGAATTGTTTCGTGTGACTGAACGAGTGCGCGATCGTCATCCTACCGTCTATAAATTGGAAGACATGAACGGAGAAGTATTAAAAGGAACATTTTACTTGCCTGAGTTACAACGTGTTACCAAAAAAGAAGACGACGTGTACGACATTGAAAGCATTCTCGAACGAAGAACCCGTAAAGTAGGAAAACGTCGTGTCAAAGAAGTCAAAGTACGTTGGAAAGGATATCCTCCTAGTTTTGATTCTTGGATTGACGCTTCGCAAGTCATCGACTATAAAAAGAAGTGACCATCATGCCCTTCAATACAGCTTCAGCGACCACAGTGACTACTCCTTCACCCACGTCATCTCTGCAAGATTTACAAAAGCAACCCTTGTGGGTGTGGTGTGGAGAACGTGTCCCTAAAACGCAAATCGTTTTTTTCTGTCAAATCTTTGTGGTGTATTGTGTCATTGGTGCAGCCATTGCTAATTTGAGTTTGCAACAAGGAGACAAACAATTGTGGACCATTTTACTCAGCAGTTGCATCGGGTATCTTCTTCCCAATCCTTCCCTGAAATACTCTTACAACGGGAACAACAGTAACAATATTGGGAGTCTTGCGGCCAACGTTAGTCCTTCTCCTGACAGTCACCCTTCCAATCACAATCCTCTTTTAGACACTCCTTTAACCTCGAGTGACTCCTCGGACAGAAGAACATTGGAAATATGAACAACACTATTAACCAATTTTACTTAACGTTACCCAGTGACAGTTCCATGGAGGTGTTTCCTAACAACACATTGTGTTGTTACACGTCTAAATTACCTCAAGCCATGCATTTGGATCAAGATGATCACTGGGAAGCAGCTTTAGTGGAAATAATACACCCGACACAAATCAAAAACATCGTCGAAAATCAAAACTTTTTCACAGTTGAAGTGTACGACAAGCAATTGCAACAAGCCTTGGTTGAACGAGGTATCACTGGCATTGACAACAAGAAATCAGATGGACCCACAACTAAACAACTGTCCACTCATGTGTTGACCATTCCTGGAGGCTACTATTTTAGCGGTCAACATTTAGTGACTACGATTGCAAGCAGGTTCAATACTTTGTTTGGTAAACCCCTGGACAAAATCAGAGAAAGTGTTACCTTTGAGTACATTAAAGTGGCTCGCCGCTTCATGATCAAATTTTCAGAGAAGAAAATAATAGCCATTACCTTTTGTCCTGAATTGTTTGATATCTTAGGTGGAGACCTCAAGATGCTCCCGAACAAAAAAGAAATACCAGGCATATCCAGTAACTTGGATTTTACCAAATATTTTCGATCCCCTGTAGAAATGAACCAAGGACTCAATTTGATGTTTGTGTACTCCGATGTGGTGGAGTACAACGTGGTAGGACACACCTCTGTACCGTTACTACGTGTCATTCCTTTCAAAGTAGATACTACTACCGCTGACGAGGAAGGTGGAAATACCTATCACGTTCACCGCGAATTTGTACATCCTCATTATTTACCCGTCAGTAAGTCGTATTTCGACAGTGTCAACATTACTATAAAAGGAGAACTAGGTCAAAATATTCCATTTACCAAAGGGAAAGTCACAGTGAAACTCCATTTTCAAAAACGATTCTCCAACAACTGAAAAAGTGATGTATCCTGTGTACCAAGGAGTCACTCGACAACGAGGACATGGTTTAGGAGATATGTTTAAATCAGCCTTTCGTTCCGTGGTCCCTGTTTTAAAACCGATGGTGACACGAGGATTGCACACCTTAAAAGATGCCGCATTGACTCACGGCAAAGATTTTCTTTACAATGTTCTCATTGACAAACAAAACCCTAAAGAAGCTTTTTTGAGAGCAGGCAAAAATACCTTGCTTCAAACGGGTAAAGAGATTTTGGGTCGACGAGAAAGTCCTATAAATGCTCTGAACGGCACCGAGTCTAACATTCCTGCTTCCCTGACGACACAGCAAGGACAAGGTAGAAAGCGTCGACGAAGACACCCTTTCAAAAGTCTCCGTACCTCTAAAGTGAGAAAGACAAAGAAAAAAAGAACCGCTCGAGACTTAGACATTTTTGATTATTAAAAGTGAAGAAAAAAAACCTAAAGAAAAAATGATGCACCAAGAATCTTGTGCCTGTTCCAAGTCGGAACTGGATCTCTTTGCCATGCCACCCACGATGATGACCATGCAAGAAGCTCAATGGGTCGAATTTCATCCCGTCTCCTCTTTGACGGATTCAGCTCCCATCGAGTTTGAAATCAAAGGACAACCCGAAGATTACATCGATCTCAACAACAGTTACTTGTATTTGAAACTGAAAGTAACCAAAACGGACAACACCAATCCAGGAGCCAATGATAGAGTAGCTCCTGTCAACAATTTCATGCATTCCTTGTTCAGCGATGTGGATTTGTACATGAATAACAAACTGATCAGCAGTAGCATGGATACTTACCCTTACCGAGCGTACCTCGAAAATCTCTTGACGTACGGAAAAGAAGCCAAGAACACTCATCTAGATGCTTGCGTGGTATGGAAACCTGACACCGCAGATAAGTTTAACGACACAGCCTTACCCGTACCAGCAGCTGCTGATGGCAGCGCTCCTGCCGATCCTCACAATGAAGGTTTTAACGAGCGTCGAAAGAAAATTTTGCAAGGACGTAGTTTAGAACTGTTCGATCGTTTGCATTTGGACATGTGGTTTCAAGAGAAGTATTTGCTAAACGGAGTAGATATTCGCTTGAGACTGAATCGAAGTAGTACTGCTTTCCATTTGATGGCTCATGCCAACGAATACAAAACCATTATCCAAGAAGCCAGGTTATACGTACGTCGCGTGGAAGTGTTACCAAAAGTGGGAAATGATATCAGTCACACTTTGAGCAGAACGACAGCCAAGTATCCGATACGACGCGTGGAAGTCAAAACTTTCACCATTGCCGCTGGACTCCGATCTAAGATTGAAGATCATCTGTTCCAAGGACAGTTACCCAAACGTTTATTCATTGGTATCGTCAGCAATGCAGCCCTCAATGGTGCCCACGATGAAAATCCTTTCCAGTTTAAGCACTGCAGAGTATCCAAAATCGAAGTCAGTCGCGATGGCAAAACTTTGTGTACCAGACCCTTCGAACCCGACTTTGGTGAACAGAAAAATTACTTGAGGTCGTACTTGTCGCTGTACGAAGCCACAGGACAGTTAGGAACCAACACCAGTCACGGTATTTCCTACGACGACTATGCAAGAGGTTACACGTTGTGGGCTTTTGATTTCACTCCAGACCAAGGCAGCGACGAGGGACATTTCCACCCTATAAAATCTGGGCAACTGCGTGTGGAACTTCAGTTTGCAGCACCTCTTCCCGAAACGGTGAATATCATTCTGTATGCTGAATTCGATAATACCATAGAAATCAACAGTTTGAGAGAAGTCATTCTAGACTATTAGACATTATGGAAGACCCTTGTCCTTCTTTGAATAGTGGAGAATCCATGGAATGGGAGGTTACAGAAAAAGCAGATCCCCAAGACCAAAAAGAAGAGGTAGTGATCATACAATCCAGATGGCCAGAACAGGAACAACAATTAGTGGCTTGTTTTGCACAACACTTGGAAGATACAATGAGGGACCTGATTAAAAAAGATTGTTATGGATGTCAAATCGATCATCCCAGTCAAATTCAACACGATAAATGTATGATGATGAGTCAAGAAGAGAAATTGGACAATTATCTGAACGAAGCTTGGAGTCTCATCTCCGAAGAAGCCGTGTTACTTCAGTGGTATAAAGGCTTACGTGATCATTCCTCTCCTCCATTGTTTGCTCGAGAAATCGATCGCATCGAAGCTCTCTTGGCCAAAAGTAAAGAGACGAAACAAACCATCAGTTACTTGTCAGACCGTTTCAAACAAAAAGTTTGGATTGAATTGATGACTTATCATCACCTGTGAAGAAAGGAGAGAAAAAAAACAAGGCTACACAACAAAAAATGGATACTTGGGAACTTTATTATCTTTTGAACCGTAGTTCGTACACTGCTTCTTGGAATCCTGTGGTGTGTGCTAAAGATGAACTACCTCATCGCAAACCTCAAGAGAATCAAGCTTATGTCATCAACACAGATGACAGTCATCTTCCAGGAACTCACTGGGTAGCAGTCTACTTTCCTCAAAAGGGTTGTGCGGAGTATTTTGATTCGTATGGATTGCCTCCTTTCGAAGATGATATCATTGACTTTATGAGAAGAAATGCCCAGACGACACGATTCAATAATGTGAAATTACAAAGCACAGATTCTATGGTGTGTGGACAATATTGTATCTATTATCTGCATCATCGCAGTCTTGGATATTCTTTAGAACATTTAGTGACTTATTTTGATCGTCATTCGTCTCGAAACGATGACAAAGTAGATCGATGGTTTTGTGACCATTATGGCTATCTGTTGTCTTTAGCTAGGAAACGTAGTGTACATCAATTGCCCAATGACTTCCAACAGTGGAAATCTCAATTTAATTCACAACGTTGTCAACCATGTCAAAGATAATGTATTACTGTTATGGAAGAAAAAAATGTTTGTTCTTTGAAAAAATTGTGTTTTGTGAGTTGTTTTGTTATTTGAATAAAAATGTTGTGTTTTGAAACCAAATAGTCTGTCATTTGTTTTACATTTGTATTCATATAAATGTTCTTTGACTTTTCTTTCTATCCCTCACATCAAACTATCCCAACGTTTCAAAACCCTAAACCGCAGAGGGGTGTTTTCCATCACGTCCGCGCTTGAACCATATAATGCAGGGGTAGTCTCCAGTCTGGCCATCCATTGTTTGACTCATCCTCCTACGAAGATGTGCTCAAGACTAGCTAAGCTGAACGAAGCTTATGTCACTCTGCATCGTATCAGACACAATCTGATGCCAAAGCCTGAAGAGATAGAGAATGTGAGAATGCTACAAGTAACGGAAGACCTCATAGAAGAACTCTTCAGAGAGGAAATTCAAAAAGAGAAAGATGAATGGACTGAGAAGTATCGACTTCAAAAGCAGCAGAGAGAGCAGAGAGAACAGCAGCAGCAGCAACAGCAACAGCAACAACAGCAGCAGGAACCAGACAGAAGTTTTGTCGACTGTCGTGTGGACACGAAAGAATTCTCTTTCTCTTTCCGAAGAAGCAGACCCTATCGTGTAGCCAAACGAGGACGCAATCTTAGACGATAAAAGATTGTCATCCTTCCTCGTACACACACACACACAAAAAACAGCCCTTTTCAGGGCTACCCAATATTCTCGAAAAGAATTAATCATTCAATTTGCTTATGGTATGTGAGGAAGTTAGAAAAAAATAGAAGTGAGTCTATAATCACTGTCTCTTTTTACTTTTGTTTTGAAGTGCGTCTATAAGCACAACGTATTTTTTCAAAATAACTTGTTCAATGTATAGTTAATATGAGTCAAGTATAAAAGTGAGGGGTGTTTTTGGTAATGATAGGGATAATGTAAGTTTTTTGGATCTAGGGGGGTGTTTTCCATCACGTCCGCGCTTGAACTATATATATAAAGAAGCACTCTAGATATTGAGCTCAAAATGAGCTTATACGTTTCTCACGGGTCTACATTCACTTACTATTGTCATCTTCAGAAATTACCGCTATAATCTAAATTATAAAATAGGGTATACAATTAAAGGAAGTTTACTACCATACAAACTACCGTATATCACTATGAAAAAAGCGTATTGATAAAATTACCATACATTAACGTATAAAAAACGAACAAAAAAGAAATAACAATAATTACCATACTTTACTCACAAATAAAGTTACTAAATTACAAATAGGAAAATCTTAAGCAAATAATAACAAAATATAAACCAAAATAGCTTAAAATAATAAACGGCCTGTGACTCTGATTGAAACATTATATGGGTGGGTATAGATAATTAGTTCATATTGAGCTAACACGTTGTCACGAATCTATATCTGCTTATTATGGTGCGATACAGAGGTAACCGCTGTAATATACCTATGAATTTCAACTAGCCTGTGAATTTACGTCTTCATGGACCTACACTCACCCGCTTAAACTGTCAAGTAATTGTTACAATTAAAAATAGGAAAATCTTATACAAATAATAACAAAATATAAACTAAAATAGCTTACAATATTAAATGGCCTGTGACTCTGATTGAAACCCTATATGGGTGGGTATAGATAATTAGTTCATAATGAGCTAACACGTTGTCACGAGTCTATATCTGCTTATTATAGTGCGATACAGAGGTTACCGCTATAATATACTTATGATTTTCAACTGGCCTGTGACTCTGACTGATCTATGATATGGGTGGGTGTAGGTAAGGAGTTCATAAAGAGCTTCTACGTATATCACGGACCTACACTCATCTCATGGCGTGCTCTACAGAGATCACCGCTTGAACTGTCAAGTAATTAAAATTTCAAATCTTATTTAAACTGTAGTCTGTCATCAAAGTCACTAACACCCTTACTTACCACTTCCAACTTAGAACAAAGTCATTGGCACTTGATATTCAAAAAGCATAATTAACTCTATGAAAGTGGACAGCTTAAGAATATCAACGGATTTTATGGTGCTATCCCTGACGTCGGTGGAAACGTGGAGGACGGACTGCAGATTCATAGGATTATCAAACAGCCCTTCTCAGGGCTATTAGTTTTAGTTTTTGTTATATTTCAATTTGTTCAAGTTCCTATTGCTGTTAATTGCTTGTCTGTATTATAATTTTCTTGTTGCATGACACTTAATAATATTATTTTAAAGTTAACACTAATTCCATAATAGTCTTGTCTGTTAATAATTACATGTTGTCTGTAAATAATCACATGTTATTGTTGTTTTACTAATACTACATGTAGACATTGCAACTGTTATTAATAGTTCTAATTTTGGCTACTCTTTATTATTGTTCTTGTTCCGTTCTCTTTTTTCAATTCTTATTCATTGTTCTTGTTTGTTTAATTCTTGTTACTTATTCTTAATAATTAATTGCTTTATACTATTGTATCTAATATAATTGTTAAATGTTATTGTTGTACTTGTCTTGTAATGTTACTTTTCCTCCCCTCTGTGATTCTTGGGAATAGGGGAAGGCTGGTGAAACAGTAGGGACACAGGTCTTTTCTATTCAGATCGCCTGGATAGGTGTACGCACATGTATACAGTCAGGTGTACCTCTGTGTCTAATCCTATCAGTCTCTCTGGGAAGCTAGTGTTGACTCATTTCCCTTCTCTCTCTAAAAATCTCTATGTCCTTGTCTTGTTAAATGTTTACTTTCTATAGTGAATTCTCAACTCGATTGGTAACAGAGAATTCCATTTGGCTGACCAAAATAACCTCTAATATGACCTTTTTGGACCACACCCAATCAAAATTTAAAACTCAAATAAACTACCAAGAACAAACTTACATAGTCACTTTGACACATTCGTGTAGGTATTTTGTTTTTTTCTAGGGTAAAGGTTCCTCAAAGGAATTTTTACTGATAGGATGGTGGCGATTATATAGTACACTAAATACTTACGTTAGGGCATAGTGATAAGTGTTAGGAAATTCGTAACTTGTAAAGCTTGACGCAATTACACAGGTGGCTTACACATAATTGGTATAGGGCCTCCACTAGAAAAACTGGATTAAATTAAAATCAATCAACAGGGATTGCAACCTCATAGACACATACACATACATTGCAAACACTCACTATGACCATATTAGAATATATAAGGTAGTCTTAATCCAGGACTATCAGACCCCCGCAACACAATGTTGCAATAGTAGCGAGATAGTAATAACATCGAAATAATACACAACACAACAATATAGCATATTCATCTTTACATGTCTTATGGGGTTGCAAATATTAAAAAAAAGGGTGTGGGCCTTTGGCTCTCCTCTGGTTTGTTCGTTTCTCGGTCCGGATGTGCGTTCGCTGCCTCTGCGTGTGGGACGATGGTTGCAGTACCTTGGATGGATGGACCCTTTGACCTTGGCCTTTTCCGCCCTTGCCTCTTCCGGACATGCCATTACTAACGAAGTGTGTTAACTTCCCTTCGTTACCATTACTACTACGATTGGTATCTAGAATAGGGGTGGGTGTGTGTAGCACCATTCCTACCCACCCTATAGGCTTTCATTTTCCCTGTTAGTTACTTTTTAGTAATACAGAGAAACGCCTAACACTGACTAAATAATAGTGCAGTTAAGCACTTTAATCCTTAGGGGAGGGAGTGCTTCTTCCCCTCTTCGAGGGAAACAAATGGACACCGATATGGTGTCTATAAAAGCTGCACATATGTCTCTAGTAGACGGTTGCAGCTATAAAACAAACAAGTCAGTCAGTCAGTCAGTCAGTCTGGCTACCCATCGTTGACGCATCAACACCAAAGATGAATAGAGTGCAGAAATTAAGAGAACTTCAAATGCATTTGGAGAATGCTAGGAGTCTCCTGGACGAACTGGCTATGGAGGCCATAATAGAACAGACTAGGATTGAAAAAGAAGAGGAGGAAAGAAAAAAGAAAGAAGAGGAGGAGAAGAAAAGTCCCATCTTGCCTCACCGCATGATGAGACAGACTAGTAAAGTCAAGCCCGTGGTGAGGACACCTTCACCACCAGAACCAGTTCGTCCACTACAAGGACAGTCCCCAACGCATCAACCACAGTCTCAACCGCAACAACCACAGCCTCAACCGCAACAACCACAATCTCATCCACGGTTGCGGAATAGAGGAAGAAATGAAGAGACTTTCACTATCCCACAAAGTGAAGACTGGGATAGTGAAGCCAATCATTCTCCCTCTGCGCTCCCAATCACAAGAGTGAATTGGGAGAATGATTGGAGTAGAAGATGTGTGTGTGGGGCTAGACCTGGGAGATGCCAACATTAGCCAGGTGTATTTTGAAGTTTAAAAAACAGCCCTTCTCAGGGCTACCCAAATAACAAGAAAAGAAATACTATGTCAATTGCCAATGGGTGTGAGAGAGGAGTAGTGTGATTATAAACACTGACTCTATTTAGATGGTATAGGGTGTAATTTTGGATAGTATATAATAGGGTGTGTTTTGACTGCTTCCCCGTGTGTGTGTGTGTGTGTGTGTGTGTGTGTGTGTGTGTGTGTGTGTGTGTGTGTGTGTGTGTGTGGTTAGTATAGGGTGTGATTTTGGATAGTATATAGTAGGGTTTGTTTTGGCTGCTTCCCCGTGTGTGTGGTTAGTATAGGGTGTGATTTTGGATAGTATATAGTAGGGTTTGTTTTGGCTGCTTCCCCGTGTGTGTGTGTGTGTGTGTGTGTGTGTGTGTGTGTGTGTGTGTGTGTGTGGTTAGTATAGGGTGTGATTTTGGATAGTATATAGTAGGGTTTGTTTTGGCTGCTTCCCCGTGTGTGTGGTTAGTATAGGGTGTGATTTGGGATAGTAAATAATAGGGTTTGTTTTGGCTGCTTCCCCGTGTGTGTGGTTAGTATAGGGTGTGATTTTGGATAGTATATAGTAGGGTTTGTTTTGGCTGCTTCCCCGTGTGTGTGTGTGTGTGTGTGTGTGTGTGTGTGTGTGTGGTTAGTATAGGGTGTGATTTTGGATAGTATATAGTAGGGTTTGTTTTGGCTGCTTCCCCGTGTGTGTGGTTAGTATAGGGTGTGATTTGGGATAGTAAATAATAGGGTTTGTGAATAGTATCTAATATGACAAGTGAATGTAGGGGGAGTTTACTTTCACGTCCGTGCTTAAGATATATATACTCAAAGTCACTGACATTAGAACCATTCCGCGGAATAACCATAGAAGATGACAAAAGCATCAAGTTTATTCAACAATTTAAGACACAGCTATTTCTGGATATTAGACGGGGAATATGAAGTGGAAAAACTACATCATAAATCGAAGATTGCGAAGAGTTTGGACTTTGCAAAAAGACTGAAAATAGCCAGGGAGCTCTTAGGAGGAATGCTAGAAGAAGAAGCCAAAAAGTTACGAGGCTGCATTAATCCACCCTATGTTAGAGTGGGGACATTGAAGCAAGTAATAGATATTGTCGAAAACGTCAAGTGTTTTTTGAATAATATCTTGACAGAGTACCCCCATGTCCAAAAGGGTTTGGACCCACTCAAGAAAGCTGAAGAACTGATGAGAAAGGAGCTGTTAGAAGAAGTGAAGAAGATAAAAGATAACTGGAGTAAGGAGAGAAAGGAGAGAAAGGACAATGAAAACCAAAAAAAGAAAGAGGACTTTGAAAGATTAAATAATAATTGGATAAAGATACAAGAGAAGTTTAGAGCTATGGGACATCCTGACTGGATTCCCGAGGAAGAAAAGAAGAAAAAGGGAATTATTGGTAAAATCAAAAGGTGGTGGAACAAAGGCAGAAAATAAAAGAAGAAGTATCCAAAGGCCCTTTTCAGGGCCACTCATAAGTCTCGAAAAGATATTAGCTTTCTTTGCTGCCCTTTTTTTCCCTTGTCCCTCTACAGTCCCCTATACCCTTCCTATTCCCCATGTTATATTTCCCTTGACGCTATATAGACCCACTATGTTCAATTCCCCTTGACGCTATAGTATCCCAAGCTGTTTTGACGCCATAGTATCCCAAGCTGTTTTTGACTGGGATTTCCCTTGACGCTATAAATCTTGACGCCATAGTATCCCAAGCCGTTTTTGACTGGATTTTCCCTTGACGCCACGGTATCCCCATATACTACTTACTTGGTTTATTGGCTGCGCACCATTGGATAGTACGTCACCATACTTTAAAACCGGTTCCCACCATTTTTTTCAGCATGACTTTTGATGAAAAACGGACTTTTTTGTTTTTCATGTTATGGATCAGTTGGGCTTAGATAAAAGCTGTTGAAACCCTTTACCCCGCTTGGATTTGGTTAATACTTGGTTTATTGGCTGCGCACCATTGGATAGTACGTCACCATACTTTAAAACCGGTTCCCACCATTTTTTTCAGCATGACTTTTGATGAAAAACGGACTTTTTTGTTTTTCATGTTATGGATCAGTTGGGCTTAGATAAAAGCTGTTGAAACCCTTTACCCCGCTTGGATTTGGTTAATACTTGGTTTATTGGCTGCGCACCATTGGATAGTACGTCACCATACTTTAAAACCGGTTCCCACCATTTTTTTCAGCATGACTTTTGATGAAAAACGGACTTTTTTGTTTTTGATGTTATGGATCAGTTGGGCTTAGATAAAAGCTGTTGAAACCCTTTACCCCGCTTGGATTTGGTTAATACTTGGTTTATTGGCTGCGCACCATTGGATAGTACGTCACCATACTTTAAAACCGGTTCCCACCATTTTTTTCAGCATGACTTTTGATGAAAAACGGACTTTTTTGTTTTTCATGTTATGGATCAGTTGGGCTTAGATAAAAGCTGTTGAAACCCTTTACCCCGCTTGGATTTGGTTAATACTTGGTTTATTGGCTGCGCACCATTGGATAGTACGTCACCATACTTTAAAACCGGTTCCCACCATTTTTTTCAGCATGACTTTTGATGAAAAACGGACTTTTTTGTTTTTCATGTTATGGATCAGTTGGGCTTAGATAAAAGCTGTTGAAACCCTTTACCCCGCTTGGATTTGGTTAATACTTGGTTTATTGGCTGCGCACCATTGGATAGTACGTCACCATACTTTAAAACCGGTTCCCACCATTTTTTTCAGCATGACTTTTGATGAAAAACGGACTTTTTTGTTTTTCATGTTATGGATCAGTTGGGTTTAGATAAAAGCTGTTGAAACCCTTTACCCCGCTTGGATTTGGTTAATACTTGGTTTATTGGCTGCGCACCATTGGATAGTACGTCACCATAATTTAAAAACCGGTTCCCACCATTTTTTTCAGCATGACTTTTGATGAAAAACGGACTTTTTTGTTTTTCATGTTATGGATCAGTTGGGCTTAGATAAAAGCTGTTGAAACCCTTTACCCCGCTTGGATTTGGTTAATACTTGGTTTATTGGCTGCGCACCATTGGATAGTACGTCACCATACTTTAAAACCGGTTCCCACCATTTTTTTCAGCATGACTTTTGATGAAAAACGGACTTTTTGTTTTTCATGTTATGGATCAGTTGGGCTTAGATAAAAGCTGTTGAAACCCTTTACCCCGCTTGGATTTGGTTAATACTTGGTTTATTGGCTGCGCACCATTGGATAGTACGTCACCATACTTTAAAACCGGTTCCCACCATTTTTTTCAGCATGACTTTTGATGAAAAACGGACTTTTTTGTTTTTCATGTTATGGATCAGTTGGGCTTAGATAAAAGCTGTTGAAACCCTTTACCCCGCTTGGATTTGGTTAATACTTGGTTTATTGGCTGCGCACCATTGGATAGTACGTCACCATACTTTAAAACCGGTTCCCACCATTTTTTTCAGCATGACTTTTGATGAAAAACGGACTTTTTTGTTTTTCATGTTATGGATCAGTTGGGCTTAGATAAAAGCTGTTGAAACCCTTTACCCCGCTTGGATTTGGTTAATACTTGGTTTATTGGCTGCGCACCATTGGATAGTACGTCACCATACTTTAAAACCGGTTCCCACCATTTTTTTCAGCATGACTTTTGATGAAAAACGGACTTTTTTGTTTTTCATGTTATGGATCAGTTGGGCTTAGATAAAAGCTGTTGAAACCCTTTACCCCGCTTGGATTTGGTTAATACTTGGTTTATTGGCTGCGCACCATTGGATAGTACGTCACCATACTTTAAAACCGGTTCCCACCATTTTTTTCAGCATGACTTTTGATGAAAAACGGACTTTTTTGTTTTTCATGTTATGGATCAGTTGGGCTTAGATAAAAGCTGTTGAAACCCTTTACCCCGCTTGGATTTGGTTAATACTTGGTTTATTGGCTGCGCACCATTGGATAGTACGTCACCATACTTTAAAACCGGTTCCCACCATTTTTTTCAGCATGACTTTTGATGAAAAACGGACTTTTTTGTTTTTCATGTTATGGATCAGTTGGGCTTAGATAAAAGCTGTTGAAACCCTTTACCCCGCTTGGATTTGGTTAATACTTGGTTTATTGGCTGCGCACCATTGGATAGTACGTCACCATACTTTAAAACCGGTTCCCACCATTTTTTTCAGCATGACTTTTGATGAAAAACGGACTTTTTTGTTTTTCATGTTATGGATCAGTTGGGCTTAGATAAAAGCTGTTGAAACCCTTTACCCCGCTTGGATTTGGTTAATACTTGGTTTATTGGCTGCGCACCATTGGATAGTACGTCACCATACTTTAAAACCGGTTCCCACCATTTTTTTCAGCATGACTTTTGATGAAAAACGGACTTTTTTGTTTTTCATGTTATGGATCAGTTGGGCTTAGATAAAAGCTGTTGAAACCCTTTACCCCGCTTGGATTTGGTTAATACTTGGTTTATTGGCTGCGCACCATTGGATAGTACGTCACCATACTTTAAAACCGGTTCCCACCATTTTTTTCAGCATGACTTTTGATGAAAAACGGACTTTTTTGTTTTTCATGTTATGGATCAGTTGGGCTTAGATAAAAGCTGTTGAAACCCTTTACCCCGCTTGGATTTGGTTAATACTTGGTTTATTGGCTGCGCACCATTGGATAGTACGTCACCATACTTTAAAACCGGTTCCCACCATTTTTTTCAGCATGACTTTTGATGAAAAACGGACTTTTTTGTTTTTCATGTTATGGATCAGTTGGGCTTAGATAAAAGCTGTTGAAACCCTTTACCCCGCTTGGATTTGGTTAATACTTGGTTTATTGGCTGCGCACCATTGGATAGTACGTCACCATACTTTAAAACCGGTTCCCACCATTTTTTTCAGCATGACTTTTGATGAAAAACGGACTTTTTTGTTTTTCATGTTATGGATCAGTTGGGCTTAGATAAAAGCTGTTGAAACCCTTTACCCCGCTTGGATTTGGTTAATACTTGGTTTATTGGCTGCGCACCATTGGATAGTACGTCACCATACTTTAAAACCGGTTCCCACCATTTTTTTCAGCATGACTTTTGATGAAAAACGGACTTTTTTGTTTTTCATGTTATGGATCAGTTGGGCTTAGATAAAAGCTGTTGAAACCCTTTACCCCGCTTGGATTTGGTTAATACTTGGTTTATTGGCTGCGCACCATTGGATAGTACGTCACCATACTTTAAAACCGGTTCCCACCATTTTTTTCAGCATGACTTTTGATGAAAAACGGACTTTTTTGTTTTTCATGTTATGGATCAGTTGGGCTTAGATAAAAGCTGTTGAAACCCTTTACCCCGCTTGGATTTGGTTAATACTTGGTTTATTGGCTGCGCACCATTGGATAGTACGTCACCATACTTTAAAACCGGTTCCCACCATTTTTTTCAGCATGACTTTTGATGAAAAACGGACTTTTTTGTTTTTCATGTTATGGATCAGTTGGGCTTAGATAAAAGCTGTTGAAACCCTTTACCCCGCTTGGATTTGGTTAATACTTGGTTTATTGGCTGCGCACCATTGGATAGTACGTCACCATACTTTAAAACCGGTTCCCACCATTTTTTTCAGCATGACTTTTGATGAAAAACGGACTTTTTTGTTTTTCATGTTATGGATCAGTTGGGCTTAGATAAAAGCTGTTGAAACCCTTTACCCCGCTTGGATTTGGTTAATACTTGGTTTATTGGCTGCGCACCATTGGATAGTACGTCACCATACTTTAAAACCGGTTCCCACCATTTTTTTCAGCATGACTTTTGATGAAAAACGGACTTTTTTGTTTTTCATGTTATGGATCAGTTGGGCTTAGATAAAAGCTGTTGAAACCCTTTACCCCGCTTGGATTTGGTTAATACTTGGTTTATTGGCTGCGCACCATTGGATAGTACGTCACCATACTTTAAAACCGGTTCCCACCATTTTTTTCAGCATGACTTTTGATGAAAAACGGACTTTTTTGTTTTTCATGTTATGGATCAGTTGGGCTTAGATAAAAGCTGTTGAAACCCTTTACCCCGCTTGGATTTGGTTAATACTTGGTTTATTGGCTGCGCACCATTGGATAGTACGTCACCATACTTTAAAACCGGTTCCCACCATTTTTTTCAGCATGACTTTTGATGAAAAACGGACTTTTTTGTTTTTCATGTTATGGATCAGTTGGGCTTAGATAAAAGCTGTTGAAACCCTTTACCCCGCTTGGATTTGGTTAATACTTGGTTTATTGGCTGCGCACCATTGGATAGTACGTCACCATACTTTAAAACCGGTTCCCACCATTTTTTTCAGCATGACTTTTGATGAAAAACGGACTTTTTTGTTTTTCATGTTATGGATCAGTTGGGCTTAGATAAAAGCTGTTGAAACCCTTTACCCCGCTTGGATTTGGTTAATACTTGGTTTATTGGCTGCGCACCATTGGATAGTACGTCACCATACTTTAAAACCGGTTCCCACCATTTTTTTCAGCATGACTTTTGATGAAAAACGGACTTTTTTGTTTTTCATGTTATGGATCAGTTGGGCTTAGATAAAAGCTGTTGAAACCCTTTACCCCGCTTGGATTTGGTTAATACTTGGTTTATTGGCTGCGCACCATTGGATAGTACGTCACCATACTTTAAAACCGGTTCCCACCATTTTTTTCAGCATGACTTTTGATGAAAAACGGACTTTTTTGTTTTTCATGTTATGGATCAGTTGGGCTTAGATAAAAGCTGTTGAAACCCTTTACCCCGCTTGGATTTGGTTAATACTTGGTTTATTGGCTGCGCACCATTGGATAGTACGTCACCATACTTTAAAACCGGTTCCCACCATTTTTTTCAGCATGACTTTTGATGAAAAACGGACTTTTTTGTTTTTCATGTTATGGATCAGTTGGGCTTAGATAAAAGCTGTTGAAACCCTTTACCCCGCTTGGATTTGGTTAATACTTGGTTTATTGGCTGCGCACCATTGGATAGTACGTCACCATACTTTAAAACCGGTTCCCACCATTTTTTTCAGCATGACTTTTGATGAAAAACGGACTTTTTTGTTTTTCATGTTATGGATCAGTTGGGCTTAGATAAAAGCTGTTGAAACCCTTTACCCCGCTTGGATTTGGTTAATACTTGGTTTATTGGCTGCGCACCATTGGATAGTACGTCACCATACTTTAAAACCGGTTCCCACCATTTTTTTCAGCATGACTTTTGATGAAAAACGGACTTTTTTGTTTTTCATGTTATGGATCAGTTGGGCTTAGATAAAAGCTGTTGAAACCCTTTACCCCGCTTGGATTTGGTTAATACTTGGTTTATTGGCTGCGCACCATTGGATAGTACGTCACCATACTTTAAAACCGGTTCCCACCATTTTTTTCAGCATGACTTTTGATGAAAAACGGACTTTTTTGTTTTTCATGTTATGGATCAGTTGGGCTTAGATAAAAGCTGTTGAAACCCTTTACCCCGCTTGGATTTGGTTAATACTTGGTTTATTGGCTGCGCACCATTGGATAGTACGTCACCATACTTTAAAACCGGTTCCCACCATTTTTTTCAGCATGACTTTTGATGAAAAACGGACTTTTTTGTTTTTCATGTTATGGATCAGTTGGGCTTAGATAAAAGCTGTTGAAACCCTTTACCCCGCTTGGATTTGGTTAATACTTGGTTTATTGGCTGCGCACCATTGGATAGTACGTCACCATACTTTAAAACCGGTTCCCACCATTTTTTTCAGCATGACTTTTGATGAAAAACGGACTTTTTTGTTTTTCATGTTATGGATCAGTTGGGCTTAGATAAAAGCTGTTGAAACCCTTTACCCCGCTTGGATTTGGTTAATACTTGGTTTATTGGCTGCGCACCATTGGATAGTACGTCACCATACTTTAAAACCGGTTCCCACCATTTTTTTCAGCATGACTTTTGATGAAAAACGGACTTTTTTGTTTTTCATGTTATGGATCAGTTGGGCTTAGATAAAAGCTGTTGAAACCCTTTACCCCGCTTGGATTTGGTTAATACTTGGTTTATTGGCTGCGCACCATTGGATAGTACGTCACCATACTTTAAAACCGGTTCCCACCATTTTTTTCAGCATGACTTTTGATGAAAAACGGACTTTTTTGTTTTTCATGTTATGGATCAGTTGGGCTTAGATAAAAGCTGTTGAAACCCTTTACCCCGCTTGGATTTGGTTAATACTTGGTTTATTGGCTGCGCACCATTGGATAGTACGTCACCATACTTTAAAACCGGTTCCCACCATTTTTTTCAGCATGACTTTTGATGAAAAACGGACTTTTTTGTTTTTCATGTTATGGATCAGTTGGGCTTAGATAAAAGCTGTTGAAACCCTTTACCCCGCTTGGATTTGGTTAATACTTGGTTTATTGGCTGCGCACCATTGGATAGTACGTCACCATACTTTAAAACCGGTTCCCACCATTTTTTTCAGCATGACTTTTGATGAAAAACGGACTTTTTTGTTTTTCATGTTATGGATCAGTTGGGCTTAGATAAAAGCTGTTGAAACCCTTTACCCCGCTTGGATTTGGTTAATACTTGGTTTATTGGCTGCGCACCATTGGATAGTACGTCACCATACTTTAAAACCGGTTCCCACCATTTTTTTCAGCATGACTTTTGATGAAAAACGGACTTTTTTGTTTTTCATGTTATGGATCAGTTGGGCTTAGATAAAAGCTGTTGAAACCCTTTACCCCGCTTGGATTTGGTTAATACTTGGTTTATTGGCTGCGCACCATTGGATAGTACGTCACCATACTTTAAAACCGGTTCCCACCATTTTTTTCAGCATGACTTTTGATGAAAAACGGACTTTTTTGTTTTTCATGTTATGGATCAGTTGGGCTTAGATAAAAGCTGTTGAAACCCTTTACCCCGCTTGGATTTGGTTAATACTTGGTTTATTGGCTGCGCACCATTGGATAGTACGTCACCATACTTTAAAACCGGTTCCCACCATTTTTTTCAGCATGACTTTTGATGAAAAACGGACTTTTTTGTTTTTCATGTTATGGATCAGTTGGGCTTAGATAAAAGCTGTTGAAACCCTTTACCCCGCTTGGATTTGGTTAATACTTGGTTTATTGGCTGCGCACCATTGGATAGTACGTCACCATACTTTAAAACCGGTTCCCACCATTTTTTTCAGCATGACTTTTGATGAAAAACGGACTTTTTTGTTTTTCATGTTATGGATCAGTTGGGCTTAGATAAAAGCTGTTGAAACCCTTTACCCCGCTTGGATTTGGTTAATACTTGGTTTATTGGCTGCGCACCATTGGATAGTACGTCACCATACTTTAAAACCGGTTCCCACCATTTTTTTCAGCATGACTTTTGATGAAAAACGGACTTTTTTGTTTTTCATGTTATGGATCAGTTGGGCTTAGATAAAAGCTGTTGAAACCCTTTACCCCGCTTGGATTTGGTTAATACTTGGTTTATTGGCTGCGCACCATTGGATAGTACGTCACCATACTTTAAAACCGGTTCCCACCATTTTTTTCAGCATGACTTTTGATGAAAAACGGACTTTTTTGTTTTTCATGTTATGGATCAGTTGGGCTTAGATAAAAGCTGTTGAAACCCTTTACCCCGCTTGGATTTGGTTAATACTTGGTTTATTGGCTGCGCACCATTGGATAGTACGTCACCATACTTTAAAACCGGTTCCCACCATTTTTTTCAGCATGACTTTTGATGAAAAACGGACTTTTTTGTTTTTCATGTTATGGATCAGTTGGGCTTAGATAAAAGCTGTTGAAACCCTTTACCCCGCTTGGATTTGGTTAATACTTGGTTTATTGGCTGCGCACCATTGGATAGTACGTCACCATACTTTAAAACCGGTTCCCACCATTTTTTTCAGCATGACTTTTGATGAAAAACGGACTTTTTTGTTTTTCATGTTATGGATCAGTTGGGCTTAGATAAAAGCTGTTGAAACCCTTTACCCCGCTTGGATTTGGTTAATACTTGGTTTATTGGCTGCGCACCATTGGATAGTACGTCACCATACTTTAAAACCGGTTCCCACCATTTTTTTCAGCATGACTTTTGATGAAAAACGGACTTTTTTGTTTTTCATGTTATGGATCAGTTGGGCTTAGATAAAAGCTGTTGAAACCCTTTACCCCGCTTGGATTTGGTTAATACTTGGTTTATTGGCTGCGCACCATTGGATAGTACGTCACCATACTTTAAAACCGGTTCCCACCATTTTTTTCAGCATGACTTTTGATGAAAAACGGACTTTTTTGTTTTTCATGTTATGGATCAGTTGGGCTTAGATAAAAGCTGTTGAAACCCTTTACCCCGCTTGGATTTGGTTAATACTTGGTTTATTGGCTGCGCACCATTGGATAGTACGTCACCATACTTTAAAACCGGTTCCCACCATTTTTTTCAGCATGACTTTTGATGAAAAACGGACTTTTTTGTTTTTCATGTTATGGATCAGTTGGGCTTAGATAAAAGCTGTTGAAACCCTTTACCCCGCTTGGATTTGGTTAATACTTGGTTTATTGGCTGCGCACCATTGGATAGTACGTCACCATACTTTAAAACCGGTTCCCACCATTTTTTTCAGCATGACTTTTGATGAAAAACGGACTTTTTTGTTTTTCATGTTATGGATCAGTTGGGCTTAGATAAAAGCTGTTGAAACCCTTTACCCCGCTTGGATTTGGTTAGGTTTATTGGCTGCGCACCATTGGATAGTACGTCACCATACTTTAAAACCGGTTCCCACCATTTTTTTCAGCATGACTTTTGATGAAAAACGGACTTTTTTGTTTTTCATGTTATGGATCAGTTGGGCTTAGATAAAAGCTGTTGAAACCCTTTACCCCGCTTGGATTTGGTTAATACTTGGTTTATTGGCTGCGCACCATTGGATAGTACGTCACCATACTTTAAAACCGGTTCCCACCATTTTTTTCAGCATGACTTTTGATGAAAAACGGACTTTTTTGTTTTTCATGTTATGGATCAGTTGGGCTTAGATAAAAGCTGTTGAAACCCTTTACCCCGCTTGGATTTGGTTAATACTTGGTTTATTGGCTGCGCACCATTGGATAGTACGTCACCATACTTTAAAACCGGTTCCCACCATTTTTTTCAGCATGACTTTTGATGAAAAACGGACTTTTTTGTTTTTCATGTTATGGATCAGTTGGGCTTAGATAAAAGCTGTTGAAACCCTTTACCCCGCTTGGATTTGGTTAATACTTGGTTTATTGGCTGCGCACCATTGGATAGTACGTCACCATACTTTAAAACCGGTTCCCACCATTTTTTTCAGCATGACTTTTGATGAAAAACGGACTTTTTTGTTTTTCATGTTATGGATCAGTTGGGCTTAGATAAAAGCTGTTGAAACCCTTTACCCCGCTTGGATTTGGTTAATACTTGGTTTATTGGCTGCGCACCATTGGATAGTACGTCACCATACTTTAAAACCGGTTCCCACCATTTTTTTCAGCATGACTTTTGATGAAAAACGGACTTTTTTGTTTTTCATGTTATGGATCAGTTGGGCTTAGATAAAAGCTGTTGAAACCCTTTACCCCGCTTGGATTTGGTTAATACTTGGTTTATTGGCTGCGCACCATTGGATAGTACGTCACCATACTTTAAAACCGGTTCCCACCATTTTTTTCAGCATGACTTTTGATGAAAAACGGACTTTTTTGTTTTTCATGTTATGGATCAGTTGGGCTTAGATAAAAGCTGTTGAAACCCTTTACCCCGCTTGGATTTGGTTAATACTTGGTTTATTGGCTGCGCACCATTGGATAGTACGTCACCATACTTTAAAACCGGTTCCCACCATTTTTTTCAGCATGACTTTTGATGAAAAACGGACTTTTTTGTTTTTCATGTTATGGATCAGTTGGGCTTAGATAAAAGCTGTTGAAACCCTTTACCCCGCTTGGATTTGGTTAATACTTGGTTTATTGGCTGCGCACCATTGGATAGTACGTCACCATACTTTAAAACCGGTTCCCACCATTTTTTTCAGCATGACTTTTGATGAAAAACGGACTTTTTTGTTTTTCATGTTATGGATCAGTTGGGCTTAGATAAAAGCTGTTGAAACCCTTTACCCCGCTTGGATTTGGTTAATACTTGGTTTATTGGCTGCGCACCATTGGATAGTACGTCACCATACTTTAAAACCGGTTCCCACCATTTTTTTCAGCATGACTTTTGATGAAAAACGGACTTTTTTGTTTTTCATGTTATGGATCAGTTGGGCTTAGATAAAAGCTGTTGAAACCCTTTACCCCGCTTGGATTTGGTTAATACTTGGTTTATTGGCTGCGCACCATTGGATAGTACGTCACCATACTTTAAAACCGGTTCCCACCATTTTTTTCAGCATGACTTTTGATGAAAAACGGACTTTTTTGTTTTTCATGTTATGGATCAGTTGGGCTTAGATAAAAGCTGTTGAAACCCTTTACCCCGCTTGGATTTGGTTAATACTTGGTTTATTGGCTGCGCACCATTGGATAGTACGTCACCATACTTTAAAACCGGTTCCCACCATTTTTTTCAGCATGACTTTTGATGAAAAACGGACTTTTTTGTTTTTCATGTTATGGATCAGTTGGGCTTAGATAAAAGCTGTTGAAACCCTTTACCCCGCTTGGATTTGGTTAATACTTGGTTTATTGGCTGCGCACCATTGGATAGTACGTCACCATACTTTAAAACCGGTTCCCACCATTTTTTTCAGCATGACTTTTGATGAAAAACGGACTTTTTTGTTTTTCATGTTATGGATCAGTTGGGCTTAGATAAAAGCTGTTGAAACCCTTTACCCCGCTTGGATTTGGTTAATACTTGGTTTATTGGCTGCGCACCATTGGATAGTACGTCACCATACTTTAAAACCGGTTCCCACCATTTTTTTCAGCATGACTTTTGATGAAAAACGGACTTTTTTGTTTTTCATGTTATGGATCAGTTGGGCTTAGATAAAAGCTGTTGAAACCCTTTACCCCGCTTGGATTTGGTTAATACTTGGTTTATTGGCTGCGCACCATTGGATAGTACGTCACCATACTTTAAAACCGGTTCCCACCATTTTTTTCAGCATGACTTTTGATGAAAAACGGACTTTTTTGTTTTTCATGTTATGGATCAGTTGGGCTTAGATAAAAGCTGTTGAAACCCTTTACCCCGCTTGGATTTGGTTAATACTTGGTTTATTGGCTGCGCACCATTGGATAGTACGTCACCATACTTTAAAACCGGTTCCCACCATTTTTTTCAGCATGACTTTTGATGAAAAACGGACTTTTTTGTTTTTCATGTTATGGATCAGTTGGGCTTAGATAAAAGCTGTTGAAACCCTTTACCCCGCTTGGATTTGGTTAATACTTGGTTTATTGGCTGCGCACCATTGGATAGTACGTCACCATACTTTAAAACCGGTTCCCACCATTTTTTTCAGCATGACTTTTGATGAAAAACGGACTTTTTTGTTTTTCATGTTATGGATCAGTTGGGCTTAGATAAAAGCTGTTGAAACCCTTTACCCCGCTTGGATTTGGTTAATACTTGGTTTATTGGCTGCGCACCATTGGATAGTACGTCACCATACTTTAAAACCGGTTCCCACCATTTTTTTCAGCATGACTTTTGATGAAAAACGGACTTTTTTGTTTTTCATGTTATGGATCAGTTGGGCTTAGATAAAAGCTGTTGAAACCCTTTACCCCGCTTGGATTTGGTTAATACTTGGTTTATTGGCTGCGCACCATTGGATAGTACGTCACCATACTTTAAAACCGGTTCCCACCATTTTTTTCAGCATGACTTTTGATGAAAAACGGACTTTTTTGTTTTTCATGTTATGGATCAGTTGGGCTTAGATAAAAGCTGTTGAAACCCTTTACCCCGCTTGGATTTGGTTAATACTTGGTTTATTGGCTGCGCACCATTGGATAGTACGTCACCATACTTTAAAACCGGTTCCCACCATTTTTTTCAGCATGACTTTTGATGAAAAACGGACTTTTTTGTTTTTCATGTTATGGATCAGTTGGGCTTAGATAAAAGCTGTTGAAACCCTTTACCCCGCTTGGATTTGGTTAATACTTGGTTTATTGGCTGCGCACCATTGGATAGTACGTCACCATACTTTAAAACCGGTTCCCACCATTTTTTTCAGCATGACTTTTGATGAAAAACGGACTTTTTTGTTTTTCATGTTATGGATCAGTTGGGCTTAGATAAAAGCTGTTGAAACCCTTTACCCCGCTTGGATTTGGTTAATACTTGGTTTATTGGCTGCGCACCATTGGATAGTACGTCACCATACTTTAAAACCGGTTCCCACCATTTTTTTCAGCATGACTTTTGATGAAAAACGGACTTTTTTGTTTTTCATGTTATGGATCAGTTGGGCTTAGATAAAAGCTGTTGAAACCCTTTACCCCGCTTGGATTTGGTTAATACTTGGTTTATTGGCTGCGCACCATTGGATAGTACGTCACCATACTTTAAAACCGGTTCCCACCATTTTTTTCAGCATGACTTTTGATGAAAAACGGACTTTTTTGTTTTTCATGTTATGGATCAGTTGGGCTTAGATAAAAGCTGTTGAAACCCTTTACCCCGCTTGGATTTGGTTAATACTTGGTTTATTGGCTGCGCACCATTGGATAGTACGTCACCATACTTTAAAACCGGTTCCCACCATTTTTTTCAGCATGACTTTTGATGAAAAACGGACTTTTTTGTTTTTCATGTTATGGATCAGTTGGGCTTAGATAAAAGCTGTTGAAACCCTTTACCCCGCTTGGATTTGGTTAATACTTGGTTTATTGGCTGCGCACCATTGGATAGTACGTCACCATACTTTAAAACCGGTTCCCACCATTTTTTTCAGCATGACTTTTGATGAAAAACGGACTTTTTTGTTTTTCATGTTATGGATCAGTTGGGCTTAGATAAAAGCTGTTGAAACCCTTTACCCCGCTTGGATTTGGTTAATACTTGGTTTATTGGCTGCGCACCATTGGATAGTACGTCACCATACTTTAAAACCGGTTCCCACCATTTTTTTCAGCATGACTTTTGATGAAAAACGGACTTTTTTGTTTTTCATGTTATGGATCAGTTGGGCTTAGATAAAAGCTGTTGAAACCCTTTACCCCGCTTGGATTTGGTTAATACTTGGTTTATTGGCTGCGCACCATTGGATAGTACGTCACCATACTTTAAAACCGGTTCCCACCATTTTTTTCAGCATGACTTTTGATGAAAAACGGACTTTTTTGTTTTTCATGTTATGGATCAGTTGGGCTTAGATAAAAGCTGTTGAAACCCTTTACCCCGCTTGGATTTGGTTAATACTTGGTTTATTGGCTGCGCACCATTGGATAGTACGTCACCATACTTTAAAACCGGTTCCCACCATTTTTTTCAGCATGACTTTTGATGAAAAACGGACTTTTTTGTTTTTCATGTTATGGATCAGTTGGGCTTAGATAAAAGCTGTTGAAACCCTTTACCCCGCTTGGATTTGGTTAATACTTGGTTTATTGGCTGCGCACCATTGGATAGTACGTCACCATACTTTAAAACCGGTTCCCACCATTTTTTTCAGCATGACTTTTGATGAAAAACGGACTTTTTTGTTTTTCATGTTATGGATCAGTTGGGCTTAGATAAAAGCTGTTGAAACCCTTTACCCCGCTTGGATTTGGTTAATACTTGGTTTATTGGCTGCGCACCATTGGATAGTACGTCACCATACTTTAAAACCGGTTCCCACCATTTTTTTCAGCATGACTTTTGATGAAAAACGGACTTTTTTGTTTTTCATGTTATGGATCAGTTGGGCTTAGATAAAAGCTGTTGAAACCCTTTACCCCGCTTGGATTTGGTTAATACTTGGTTTATTGGCTGCGCACCATTGGATAGTACGTCACCATACTTTAAAACCGGTTCCCACCATTTTTTTCAGCATGTCTTTTGATGAAAAACGGACTTTTTTGTTTTTCATGTTATGGATCAGTTGGGCTTAGATAAAAGCTGTTGAAACCCTTTACCCCGCTTGGATTTGGTTAATACTTGGTTTATTGGCTGCGCACCATTGGATAGTACGTCACCATACTTTAAAACCGGTTCCCACCATTTTTTTCAGCATGACTTTTGATGAAAAACGGACTTTTTTGTTTTTCATGTTATGGATCAGTTGGGCTTAGATAAAAGCTGTTGAAACCCTTTACCCCGCTTGGATTTGGTTAATACTTGGTTTATTGGCTGCGCACCATTGGATAGTACGTCACCATACTTTAAAACCGGTTCCCACCATTTTTTTCAGCATGACTTTTGATGAAAAACGGACTTTTTTGTTTTTCATGTTATGGATCAGTTGGGCTTAGATAAAAGCTGTTGAAACCCTTTACCCCGCTTGGATTTGGTTAATACTTGGTTTATTGGCTGCGCACCATTGGATAGTACGTCACCATACTTTAAAACCGGTTCCCACCATTTTTTTCAGCATGACTTTTGATGAAAAACGGACTTTTTTGTTTTTCATGTTATGGATCAGTTGGGCTTAGATAAAAGCTGTTGAAACCCTTTACCCCGCTTGGATTTGGTTAATACTTGGTTTATTGGCTGCGCACCATTGGATAGTACGTCACCATACTTTAAAACCGGTTCCCACCATTTTTTTCAGCATGACTTTTGATGAAAAACGGACTTTTTTGTTTTTCATGTTATGGATCAGTTGGGCTTAGATAAAAGCTGTTGAAACCCTTTACCCCGCTTGGATTTGGTTAATACTTGGTTTATTGGCTGCGCACCATTGGATAGTACGTCACCATACTTTAAAACCGGTTCCCACCATTTTTTTCAGCATGACTTTTGATGAAAAACGGACTTTTTTGTTTTTCATGTTATGGATCAGTTGGGCTTAGATAAAAGCTGTTGAAACCCTTTACCCCGCTTGGATTTGGTTAATACTTGGTTTATTGGCTGCGCACCATTGGATAGTACGTCACCATACTTTAAAACCGGTTCCCACCATTTTTTTCAGCATGACTTTTGATGAAAAACGGACTTTTTTGTTTTTCATGTTATGGATCAGTTGGGCTTAGATAAAAGCTGTTGAAACCCTTTACCCCGCTTGGATTTGGTTAATACTTGGTTTATTGGCTGCGCACCATTGGATAGTACGTCACCATACTTTAAAACCGGTTCCCACCATTTTTTTCAGCATGACTTTTGATGAAAAACGGACTTTTTTGTTTTTCATGTTATGGATCAGTTGGGCTTAGATAAAAGCTGTTGAAACCCTTTACCCCGCTTGGATTTGGTTAATACTTGGTTTATTGGCTGCGCACCATTGGATAGTACGTCACCATACTTTAAAACCGGTTCCCACCATTTTTTTCAGCATGACTTTTGATGAAAAACGGACTTTTTTGTTTTTCATGTTATGGATCAGTTGGGCTTAGATAAAAGCTGTTGAAACCCTTTACCCCGCTTGGATTTGGTTAATACTTGGTTTATTGGCTGCGCACCATTGGATAGTACGTCACCATACTTTAAAACCGGTTCCCACCATTTTTTTCAGCATGACTTTTGATGAAAAACGGACTTTTTTGTTTTTCATGTTATGGATCAGTTGGGCTTAGATAAAAGCTGTTGAAACCCTTTACCCCGCTTGGATTTGGTTAATACTTGGTTTATTGGCTGCGCACCATTGGATAGTACGTCACCATACTTTAAAACCGGTTCCCACCATTTTTTTCAGCATGACTTTTGATGAAAAACGGACTTTTTTGTTTTTCATGTTATGGATCAGTTGGGCTTAGATAAAAGCTGTTGAAACCCTTTACCCCGCTTGGATTTGGTTAATACTTGGTTTATTGGCTGCGCACCATTGGATAGTACGTCACCATACTTTAAAACCGGTTCCCACCATTTTTTTCAGCATGACTTTTGATGAAAAACGGACTTTTTTGTTTTTCATGTTATGGATCAGTTGGGCTTAGATAAAAGCTGTTGAAACCCTTTACCCCGCTTGGATTTGGTTAATACTTGGTTTATTGGCTGCGCACCATTGGATAGTACGTCACCATACTTTAAAACCGGTTCCCACCATTTTTTTCAGCATGACTTTTGATGAAAAACGGACTTTTTTGTTTTTCATGTTATGGATCAGTTGGGCTTAGATAAAAGCTGTTGAAACCCTTTACCCCGCTTGGATTTGGTTAATACTTGGTTTATTGGCTGCGCACCATTGGATAGTACGTCACCATACTTTAAAACCGGTTCCCACCATTTTTTTCAGCATGACTTTTGATGAAAAACGGACTTTTTTGTTTTTCATGTTATGGATCAGTTGGGCTTAGATAAAAGCTGTTGAAACCCTTTACCCCGCTTGGATTTGGTTAATACTTGGTTTATTGGCTGCGCACCATTGGATAGTACGTCACCATACTTTAAAACCGGTTCCCACCATTTTTTTCAGCATGACTTTTGATGAAAAACGGACTTTTTTGTTTTTCATGTTATGGATCAGTTGGGCTTAGATAAAAGCTGTTGAAACCCTTTACCCCGCTTGGATTTGGTTAATACTTGGTTTATTGGCTGCGCACCATTGGATAGTACGTCACCATACTTTAAAACCGGTTCCCACCATTTTTTTCAGCATGACTTTTGATGAAAAACGGACTTTTTTGTTTTTCATGTTATGGATCAGTTGGGCTTAGATAAAAGCTGTTGAAACCCTTTACCCCGCTTGGATTTGGTTAATACTTGGTTTATTGGCTGCGCACCATTGGATAGTACGTCACCATACTTTAAAACCGGTTCCCACCATTTTTTTCAGCATGACTTTTGATGAAAAACGGACTTTTTTGTTTTTCATGTTATGGATCAGTTGGGCTTAGATAAAAGCTGTTGAAACCCTTTACCCCGCTTGGATTTGGTTAATACTTGGTTTATTGGCTGCGCACCATTGGATAGTACGTCACCATACTTTAAAACCGGTTCCCACCATTTTTTTCAGCATGACTTTTGATGAAAAACGGACTTTTTTGTTTTTCATGTTATGGATCAGTTGGGCTTAGATAAAAGCTGTTGAAACCCTTTACCCCGCTTGGATTTGGTTAATACTTGGTTTATTGGCTGCGCACCATTGGATAGTACGTCACCATACTTTAAAACCGGTTCCCACCATTTTTTTCAGCATGACTTTTGATGAAAAACGGACTTTTTTGTTTTTCATGTTATGGATCAGTTGGGCTTAGATAAAAGCTGTTGAAACCCTTTACCCCGCTTGGATTTGGTTAATACTTGGTTTATTGGCTGCGCACCATTGGATAGTACGTCACCATACTTTAAAACCGGTTCCCACCATTTTTTTCAGCATGACTTTTGATGAAAAACGGACTTTTTTGTTTTTCATGTTATGGATCAGTTGGGCTTAGATAAAAGCTGTTGAAACCCTTTACCCCGCTTGGATTTGGTTAATACTTGGTTTATTGGCTGCGCACCATTGGATAGTACGTCACCATACTTTAAAACCGGTTCCCACCATTTTTTTCAGCATGACTTTTGATGAAAAACGGACTTTTTTGTTTTTCATGTTATGGATCAGTTGGGCTTAGATAAAAGCTGTTGAAACCCTTTACCCCGCTTGGATTTGGTTAATACTTGGTTTATTGGCTGCGCACCATTGGATAGTACGTCACCATACTTTAAAACCGGTTCCCACCATTTTTTTCAGCATGACTTTTGAAAACGGACTTTTTTGTTTTTCATGTTATGGATCAGTTGGGCTTAGATAAAAGCTGTTGAAACCCTTTACCCCGCTTGGATTTGGTTAATACTTGGTTTATTGGCTGCGCACCATTGGATAGTACGTCACCATACTTTAAAACCGGTTCCCACCATTTTTTTCAGCATGACTTTTGATGAAAAACGGACTTTTTTGTTTTTCATGTTATGGATCAGTTGGGCTTAGATAAAAGCTGTTGAAACCCTTTACCCCGCTTGGATTTGGTTAATACTTGGTTTATTGGCTGCGCACCATTGGATAGTACGTCACCATACTTTAAAACCGGTTCCCACCATTTTTTTTCAGCATGACTTTTGATGAAAAACGGACTTTTTTGTTTTTCATGTTATGGATCAGTTGGGCTTAGATAAAAGCTGTTGAAACCCTTTACCCCGCTTGGATTTGGTTAATACTTGGTTTATTGGCTGCGCACCATTGGATAGTACGTCACCATACTTTAAAACCGGTTCCCACCATTTTTTTCAGCATGACTTTTGATGAAAAACGGACTTTTTTGTTTTTCATGTTATGGATCAGTTGGGCTTAGATAAAAGCTGTTGAAACCCTTTACCCCGCTTGGATTTGGTTAATACTTGGTTTATTGGCTGCGCACCATTGGATAGTACGTCACCATACTTTAAAACCGGTTCCCACCATTTTTTTCAGCATGACTTTTGATGAAAAACGGACTTTTTTGTTTTTCATGCTATGGATCAGTTGGGCTTAGATAAAAGCTGTTGAAACCCTTTACCCCGCTTGGATTTGGTTAATACTTGGTTTATTGGCTGCGCACCATTGGATAGTACGTCACCATACTTTAAAACCGGTTCCCACCATTTTTTTCAGCATGACTTTTGATGAAAAACGGACTTTTTTGTTTTTCATGTTATGGATCAGTTGGGCTTAGATAAAAGCTGTTGAAACCCTTTACCCCGCTTGGATTTGGTTAATACTTGGTTTATTGGCTGCGCACCATTGGATAGTACGTCACCATACTTTAAAACCGGTTCCCACCATTTTTTTCAGCATGACTTTTGATGAAAAACGGACTTTTTTGTTTTTCATGTTATGGATCAGTTGGGCTTAGATAAAAGCTGTTGAAACCCTTTACCCCGCTTGGATTTGGTTAATACTTGGTTTATTGGCTGCGCACCATTGGATAGTACGTCACCATACTTTAAAACCGGTTCCCACCATTTTTTTCAGCATGACTTTTGATGAAAAACGGACTTTTTTGTTTTTTCATGTTATGGATCAGTTGGGCTTAGATAAAAGCTGTTGAAACCCTTTACCCCGCTTGGATTTGGTTAATACTTGGTTTATTGGCTGCGCACCATTGGATAGTACGTCACCATACTTTAAAACCGGTTCCCACCATTTTTTTCAGCATGACTTTTGATGAAAAACGGACTTTTTTGTTTTTTCATGTTATGGATCAGTTGGGCTTAGATAAAAGCTGTTGAAACCCTTTACCCCGCTTGGATTTGGTTAATACTTGGTTTATTGGCTGCGCACCATTGGATAGTACGTCACCATACTTTAAAACCGGTTCCCACCATTTTTTTCAGCATGACTTTTGATGAAAAACGGACTTTTTTGTTTTTCATGTTATGGATCAGTTGGGCTTAGATAAAAGCTGTTGAAACCCTTTACCCCGCTTGGATTTGGTTAATACTTGGTTTATTGGCTGCGCACCATTGGATAGTACGTCACCATACTTTAAAACCGGTTCCACCATTTTTTTCAGCATGACTTTTGATGAAAAACGGACTTTTTTGTTTTTCATGCTATGGATCAGTTGGGCGTAGATAAAAGCTGTTGAAACCCTTTACCCCGCTTGGATTTGGTTAATACTTGGTTTATTGGCTGCGCACCATTGGATAGTACGTCACCATACTTTAAAACCGGTTCCCACCATTTTTTTCAGCATGACTTTTTGATGAAAAACAGGACTTTTTTGTTTTTCATGTTATGGATCAGTTGGGCTTAGATAAAAGCTGTTGAAACCCTTTACCCCGCTTGGATTTGGTTAATACTTGGTTTATTGGCTGCGCACCATTGGAGAGTACGTCACCATACTTTAAAACCGGTTCCCACCATTTTTTTCAGCATGACTTTTGATGAAAAACGGACTTTTTTGTTTTTCATGTTATGGATCAGTTGGGCTTAGATAAAAGCTGTTGAAACCCTTTACCCCGCTTGGATTTGGTTAATACTTGGTTTATTGGCTGCGCACCATTGGATAGTACGTCACCATACTTTAAAACCGGTTCCCACCATTTTTTTGAGCATGACTTTTGATGAAAAACGGACTTTTTTGTTTTTCATGTTATGGATCAGTTGGGCTTAGATAAAAGCTGTTGAAACCCTTTACCCCGCTTGGATTTGGTTAATACTTGGTTTATTGGCTGCGCACCATTGGATAGTACGTCACCATACTTTAAAACCGGTTCCCACCATTTTTTTCAGCATGACTTTTGATGAAAAACGGACTTTTTTGTTTTTCATGTTATGGATCAGTTGGGCTTAGATAAAAGCTGTTGAAACCCTTTACCCCGCTTGGATTTGGTTAATACTTGGTTTATTGGCTGCGCACCATTGGATAGTACGTCACCATACTTTAAAACCGGTTCCCACCATTTTTTTCAGCATGACTTTTGATGAAAAACGGACTTTTTTGTTTTTCATGTTATGGATCAGTTGGGCTTAGATAAAAGCTGTTGAAACCCTTTACCCCGCTTGGATTTGGTTAATACTTGGTTTATTGGCTGCGCACCATTGGATAGTACGTCACCATACTTTAAAAACCGGTTCCCACCATTTTTTTGAGCATGACTTTTGATGAAAAACGGACTTTTTTGTTTTTCATGTTATGGATCAGTTGGGCTTAGATAAAAGCTGTTGAAACCCTTTACCCCGCTTGGATTTGGTTAATACTTGGTTTATTGGCTGCGCACCATTGGATAGTACGTCACCATACTTTAAAACCGGTTCCCACCATTTTTTTCAGCATGACTTTTGATGAAAAACGGACTTTTTTGTTTTTCATGTTATGGATCAGTTGGGCTTAGATAAAAGCTGTTGAAACCCTTTACCCCGCTTGGATTTGGTTAATACTTGGTTTATTGGCTGCGCACCATTGGATAGTACGTCACCATACTTTAAAACCGGTTCCCACCATTTTTTTCAGCATGACTTTTGATGAAAAACGGACTTTTTTGTTTTTCATGTTATGGATCAGTTGGGCTTAGATAAAAGCTGTTGAAACCCTTTACCCCGCTTGGATTTGGTTGATACTTGGTTTATTGGCTGCGCACCATTGGATAGTACGTCACCATACTTTAAAACCGGTTCCCACCATTTTTTTTCAGCATGACTTTTGATGAAAAACGGACTTTTTTGTTTTTTCATGTTATGGATCAGTTGGGCTTAGATAAAAGCTGTTGAAACCCTTTACCCCGCTTGGATTTGGTTAATACTTGGTTTATTGGCTGCGCACCATTGGATAGTACGTCACCATACTTTAAAACCGGTTCCCACCATTTTTTTCAGCATGACTTTTGATGAAAAACGGACTTTTTTGTTTTTCATGTTATGGATCAGTTGGGCTTAGATAAAAGCTGTTGAAACCCTTTACCCCGCTTGGATTTGGTTAATACTTGGTTTATTGGCTGCGCACCATTGGATAGTACGTCACCATACTTTAAAACCGGTTCCCACCATTTTTTTCAGCATGACTTTTGATGAAAAACGGACTTTTTTGTTTTTCATGTTATGGATCAGTTGGGCTTAGATAAAAGCTGTTGAAACCCTTTACCCCGCTTGGATTTGGTTAATACTTGGTTTATTGGCTGCGCACCATTGGATAGTACGTCACCATACTTTAAAACCGGTTCCCACCATTTTTTTCAGCATGACTTTTGATGAAAAACGGACTTTTTTGTTTTTCATGTTATGGATCAGTTGGGCTTAGATAAAAGCTGTTGAAACCCTTTACCCCGCTTGGATTTGGTTAATACTTGGTTTATTGGCTGCGCACCATTGGATAGTACGTCACCATACTTTAAAACCGGTTCCCACCATTTTTTTTCAGCATGACTTTTGATGAAAAACGGACTTTTTTGTTTTTCATGTTATGGATCAGTTGGGCTTAGATAAAAGCTGTTGAAACCCTTTACCCCGCTTGGATTTGGTTAATACTTGGTTTATTGGCTGCGCACCATTGGATAGTACGTCACCATACTTTAAAACCGGTTCCCACCATTTTTTTCAGCATGACTTTTGATGAAAAACGGACTTTTTTGTTTTTCATGTTATGGATCAGTTGGGCTTAGATAAAAGCTGTTGAAACCCTTTACCCCGCTTGGATTTGGTTAATACTTGGTTTATTGGCTGCGCACCATTGGATAGTACGTCACCATACTTTAAAACCGGTTCCCACCATTTTTTTCAGCATGACTTTTGATGAAAAACAGGACATTTTTGTTTTTTCATGTTATGGATCAGTTGGGCTTAGATAAAAGCTGTTGAAACCCTTTACCCCGCTTGGATTTGGTTAATACTTGGTTTATTGGCTGCGCACCATTGGATAGTACGTCACCATACTTTAAAACCGGTTCCCACCATTTTTTTCAGCATGACTTTTGATGAAAAACGGACTTTTTTGTTTTTCATGTTATGGGATCAGTTGGGCTTAGATAAAAGCTGTTGAAACCCTTTACCCCGCTTGGATTTGTTTAATACTTGGTTTATTGGCTGCGCACCATTGGATAGTACGTCACCATACTTTAAAACCGGTTCCCACCATTTTTTTCAGCATGACTTTTGATGAAAAACGGACTTTTTTGTTTTTCATGTTATGGATCAGTTGGGCTTAGATAAAAGCTGTTGAAACCCTTTACCCCGCTTGGATTTGGTTAATACTTGGTTTATTGGCTGCGCACCATTGGATAGTACGTCACCATACTTTAAAACCGGTTCCCACCATTTTTTTCAGCATGACTTTTGATGAAAAACGGACTTTTTTGTTTTTCATGTTATGGATCAGTTGGGCTTAGATAAAAGCTGTTGAAACCCTTTACCCCGCTTGGATTTGGTTAATACTTGGTTTATTGGCTGCGCACCATTGGATAGTACGTCACCATACTTTAAAACCGGTTCCCACCATTTTTTTCAGCATGACTTTTGATGAAAAACGGACTTTTTTGTTTTTCATGTTATGGATCAGTTGGGCTTAGATAAAAGCTGTTGAAACCCTTTACCCCGCTTGGATTTAGTTAATACTTGGTTTATTGGCTGCGCACCATTGGATAGTACGTCACCATACTTTAAAACCGGTTCCCACCATTTTTTTCAGCATGACTTTTGATGAAAAACGGACTTTTTTGTTTTTCATGTTATGGATCAGTTGGGCTTAGATAAAAGCTGTTGAAACCCTTTACCCCGCTTGGATTTGGTTAATACTTGGTTTATTGGCTGCGCACCATTGGATAGTACGTCACCATACTTTAAAACCGGTTCCCACCATTTTTTTCAGCATGACTTTTGATGAAAAACGGACTTTTTTGTTTTTCATGTTATGGATCAGTTGGGCTTAGATAAAAGCTGTTGAAACCCTTTACCCCGCTTGGATTTGGTTAATACTTGGTTTATTGGCTGCGCACCATTGGATAGTACGTCACCATACTTTAAAACCGGTTCCCACCATTTTTTTCAGCATGACTTTTGATGAAAAACGGACTTTTTTGTTTTTCATGCTATGGATCAGTTGGGCGTAGATAAAAGCTGTTGAAACCCTTTACCCCGCTTGGATTTGGTTAATACTTGGTTTATTGGCTGCGCACCATTGGATAGTACGTCACCATACTTTAAAACCGGTTCCCACCATTTTTTTCAGCATGACTTTTGATGAAAAACGGACTTTTTTGTTTTTCATGTTATGGATCAGTTGGGCTTAGATAAAAGCTGTTGAAACCCTTTACCCCGCTTGGATTTGGTTAATACTTGGTTTATTGGCTGCGCACCATTGGATAGTACGTCACCCATACTTTAAAACCGGTTCCCACCATTTTTTTCAGCATGACTTTTGATGAAAAACGGACTTTTTTGTTTTTCATGTTATGGATCAGTTGGGCTTAGATAAAAGCTGTTGAAACCCTTTACCCCGCTTGGATTTGGTTAATACTTGGTTTATTGGCTGCCCACCATTGGATATTACGTCACCATACTTTAAAACCGGTTCCCACCATTTTTTTCAGCATGACTTTTGATGAAAAACGGACTTTTTTGTTTTTCATGTTATGGATCAGTTGGGCTTAGATAAAAGCTGTTGAAACCCTTTACCCCGCTTGGATTTGGTTAATACTTGGTTTATTGGCTGCGCACCATTGGATAGTACGTCACCATACTTTAAAACCGGTTCCCACCATTTTTTTCAGCATGACTTTTGATGAAAAACGGACTTTTTTGTTTTTCATGTTATGGATCAGTTGGGCTTAGATAAAAGCTGTTGAAACCCTTTACCCCGCTTGGATTTGGTTAATACTTGGTTTATTGGCTGCGCACCATTGGATAGTACGTCACCATACTTTAAAACCGGTTCCCACCATTTTTTTCAGCATGACTTTTGATGAAAAACGGACTTTTTTGTTTTTCATGTTATGGATCAGTTGGGCTTAGATAAAAGCTGTTGAAACCCTTTACCCCGCTTGGATTTGGTTAATACTTGGTTTATTGGCTGCGCACCATTGGATAGTACGTCACCATACTTTAAAACCGGTTCCCACCATTTTTTTCAGCATGACTTTTGATGAAAAACGGACTTTTTTCGTTGTTCATGTTATGGATCAGTTGGGCTTAGATAAAAGCTGTTGAAACCCTTTACCCCGCTTGGATTTGGTTAATACTTGGTTTATTGGCTGCGCACCATTGGATAGTACGTCACCATACTTTAAAACCGGTTCCCACCATTTTTTTCAGCATGACTTTTGATGAAAAAACGGACTTTTTTGTTTTTCATGTTATGGATCAGTTGGGCTTAGATAAAAGCTGTTGAAACCCTTTACCCCGCTTGGATTTGGTTAATACTTGGTTTATTGGCTGCGCACCATTGGATAGTACGTCACCATACTTTAAAACCGGTTCCCACCATTTTTTTCAGCATGACTTTTGATGAAAAACAGACTTTTTTGTTTTTCATGTTATGGATCAGTTGGGCTTAGATAAAAGCTGTTGAAACCCTTTACCCCGCTTGGATTTGGTTAACACTTGGTTTATTGGCTGCGCACCATTGGATAGTACGTGACCATACTTTAAAACCGGTTCCCACCATTTTTTTCAGCATGACTTTTGATGAAAAACGGACTTTTTTGTTTTTCATGTTATGGATCAGTTGGGCTTAGATAAAAGCTGTTGAAACCCTTTACCCCGCTTGGATTTGGTTAATACTTGGTTTATTGGCTGCGCACCATTGGATAGTACGTCACCATACTTTAAAACCGGTTCCCACCATTTTTTTCAGCATGACTTTTGATGAAAAACGGACTTTTTTGTTTTTCATGTTATGGATCAGTTGGGCTTAGATAAAAGCTGTTGAAACCCTTTACCCCGCTTGGATTTGGTTAATACTTGGTTTATTGGCTGCGCACCATTGGATAGTACGTCACCATACTTTAAAACCGGTTCCCACCATTTTTTTCAGCATGACTTTTGATGAAAAACGGACTTTTTTGTTTTTCATGTTATGGATCAGTTGGGCTTAGATAAAAGCTGTTGAAACCCTTTACCCCGCTTGGATTTGGTTAATACTTGGTTTATTGGCTGCGCACCATTGGATAGTACGTCACCATACTTTAAAACCGGTTCCCACCATTTTTTTCAGCATGACTTTTGATGAAAAACGGACTTTTTTGTTTTTCATGTTATGGATCAGTTGGGCTTAGATAAAAGCTGTTGAAACCCTTTACCCCGCTTGGATTTGGTTAATACTTGGTTTATTGGCTGCGCACCATTGGATAGTACGTCACCATACTTTAAAACCGGTTCCCACCATTTTTTTCAGCATGACTTTTGATGAAAAACGGACTTTTTTGTTTTTCATGTTATGGATCAGTTGGGCTTAGATAAAAGCTGTTGAAACCCTTTACCCCGCTTGGATTTGGTTAATACTTGGTTTATTGGCTGCGCACCATTGGATAGTACGTCACCATACTTTAAAACCGGTTCCCACCATTTTTTTCAGCATGACTTTTGATGAAAAACGGACTTTTTTGTTTTTCATGTTATGGATCAGTTGGGCTTAGATAAAAGCTGTTGAAACCCTTTACCCCGCTTGGATTTGGTTAATACTTGGTTTATTGGCTGCGCACCATTGGATAGTACGTCACCATACTTTAAAACCGGTTCCCACCATTTTTTTCAGCATGACTTTTGATGAAAAACGGACTTTTTTGTTTTTCATGTTATGGATCAGTTGGGCTTAGATAAAACTGTTGAAACCCTTTACCCCGCTTGGATTTGGTTAATACTTGGTTTATTGGCTGCGCACCATTGGATAGTACGTCACCATACTTTAAAACCGGTTCCCACCATTTTTTTCAGCATGACTTTTGATGAAAAACGGACTTTTTTGTTTTTCATGTTATGGATCAGTTGGGCTTAGATAAAAGCTGTTGAAACCCTTTACCCCGCTTGGATTTGGTTAATACTTGGTTTATTGGCTGCGCACCATTGGATAGTACGTCACCATACTTTAAAACCGGTTCCCACCATTTTTTTCAGCATGACTTTTGATGAAAAACGGACTTTTTTGTTTTTCATGTTATGGATCAGTTGGGCTTAGATAAAAGCTGTTGAAACCCTTTACCCCGCTTGGATTTGGTTAATACTTGGTTTATTGGCTGCGCACCATTGGATAGTACGTCACCATACTTTAAAACCGGTTCCCACCATTTTTTTCAGCATGACTTTTGATGAAAAACGGACTTTTTTGTTTTTCATGTTATGGATCAGTTGGGCTTAGATAAAAGCTGTTGAAACCCTTTACCCCGCTTGGATTTGGTTAATACTTGGTTTATTGGCTGCGCACCATTGGATAGTACGTCACCATACTTTAAAACCGGTTCCCACCATTTTTTTCAGCATGACTTTTGATGAAAAACGGACTTTTTTGTTTTTCATGTTATGGATCAGTTGGGCTTAGATAAAAGCTGTTGAAACCCTTTACCCCGCTTGGATTTGGTTAATACTTGGTTTATTGGCTGCGCACCATTGGATAGTACGTCACCATACTTTAAAACCGGTTCCCACCATTTTTTTCAGCATGACTTTTGATGAAAAACGGACTTTTTTGTTTTTCATGTTATGGATCAGTTGGGCTTAGATAAAAGCTGTTGAAACCCTTTACCCCGCTTGGATTTGGTTAATACTTGGTTTATTGGCTGCGCACCATTGGATAGTACGTCACCATACTTTAAAACCGGTTCCCACCATTTTTTTCAGCATGACTTTTGATGAAAAACGGACTTTTTTGTTTTTCATGTTATGGATCAGTTGGGCTTAGATAAAAGCTGTTGAAACCCTTTACCCCGCTTGGATTTGGTTAATACTTGGTTTATTGGCTGCGCACCATTGGATAGTACGTCACCATACTTTAAAACCGGTTCCCACCATTTTTTTCAGCATGACTTTTGATGAAAAACGGACTTTTTTGTTTTTCATGTTATGGATCAGTTGGGCTTTGATAAAAGCTGTTGAAACCCTTTACCCCGCTTGGATTTGGTTAATACTTGGTTTATTGGCTGCGCACCATGTGATAGTACGTCACCATACTTTAAAACCGGTTCCCACCATTTTTTCAGCATGACTTTTGATGAAAAATGGACTTTTTTGTTTTTCATGTTATGGATCAGTTGGGCTTAGATAAAAGCTGTTGAAACCCTTTACCCCGCTTGGATTTGGTTAATACTTGGTTTATTGGCTGCGCACCATTGGATAGTACGTCACCATACTTTAAAACCGGTTCCCACCATTTTTTTCAGCATGACTTTTGATGAAAAACGGACTTTTTTGTTTTTCATGTTATGGATCAGTTGGGCTTAGATAAAAGCTGTTGAAACCCTTTACTCCGCTTGGATTTGGTTAATACTTGGTTTATTGGCTGCGCACCATTGGATAGTACGTCACCATACTTTAAAACCGGTTCCCACCATTTTTTTCAGCATGACTTTTGATGAAAAACGGACTTTTTTGTTTTTCATGTTATGGATCAGTTTGGCTTAGATAAAAGCTGTTGAAACCCTTTACCCCGCTTGGATTTGGTTAATACTTGGTTTATTGGCTGCGCACCATTGGATAGTACGTCACCATACTTTAAAACCGGTTCCCACCATTTTTTTCAGCATGACTTTTGATGAAAAGCGGACTTTTTTGTTTTTCATGTTATGGATCAGTTGGGCTTAGATAAAAGCTGTTGAAACCCTTTACCCCGCTTGGATTTGGTTAATACTTGGTTTATTGGCTGCGCACCATTGGATAGTACGTCACCATACTTTAAAACCGGTTCCCACCATTTTTTTCAGCATGACTTTTGATGAAAAACGGACTTTTTTGTTTTTCATGTTATGGATCAGTTGGGCTTAGATAAAAGCTGTTGAAACCCTTTACCCCGCTTGGATTTGGTTAATACTTGGTTTATTGGCTGCGCACCATTGGATAGTACGTCACCATACTTTAAAACCGGTTCCCACCATTTTTTTCAGCATGACTTTTGATGAAAAACGGACTTTTTTGTTTTTCATGTTATGGATCAGTTGGGCTTAGATAAAAGCTGTTGAAACCCTTTACCCCGCTTGGATTTGGTTAATACTTGGTTTATTGGCTGCGCACCATTGGATAGTACGTCACCATACTTTAAAACCGGTTCCCACCATTTTTTTCAGCATGACTTTTGATGAAAAACGGACTTTTTTGTTTTTCATGTTATGGATCAGTTGGGCTTAGATAAAAGCTGTTGAAACCCTTTACCCCGCTTGGATTTGGTTAATACTTGGTTTATTGGCTGCGCACCATTGGATAGTACGTCACCATACTTTAAAACCGGTTCCCACCATTTTTTTCAGCATGACTTTTGATGAAAAACGGACTTTTTTGTTTTACATGTTATGGATCAGTTGGTCTTAGATAAAAGCTGTTGAAACCCTTTACCCCGCTTGGATTTGGTTAATACTTGGTTTATTGGCTGCGCACCATTGGATAGTACGTCACCATACTTTAAAACCGGTTCCCACCATTTTTTTCAGCATGACTTTTGATGAAAAACGGACTTTTTTGTTTTTCATGTTATGGATCAGTTGGGCTTAGATAAAAGCTGTTGAAACCCTTTACCCCGCTTGGATTTGGTTAATACTTGGTTTATTGGCTGCGCACCATTGGATAGTACGTCACCATACTTTAAAACCGGTTCCCACCATTTTTTTCAGCATGACTTTTGATGAAAAACGGACTTTTTTGTTTTTCATGTTATGGATCAGTTGGGCTTAGATAAAAGCTGTTGAAACCCTTTACCCCGCTTGGATTTGGTTAATACTTGGTTTATTGGCTGCGCACCATTGGATAGTACGTCACCATACTTTAAAACCGGTTCCCACCATTTTTTTCAGCATGACTTTTGATGAAAAACGGACTTTTTTGTTTTTCATGTTATGGATCAGTTGGGCTTAGATAAAAGCTGTTGAAACCCTTTACCCCGCTTGGATTTGGTTAATACTTGGTTTATTGGCTGCGCACCATTGGATAGTACGTCACCATACTTTAAAACCGGTTCCCACCATTTTTTTCAGCATGACTTTTGATGAAAAACGGACTTTTTTGTTTTTCATGTTATGGATCAGTTGGGCTTAGATAAAAGCTGTTGAAACCCTTTACCCCGCTTGGATTTGGTTAATACTTGGTTTATTGGCTGCGCACCATTGGATAGTACGTCACCATACTTTAAAACCGGTTCCCACCATTTTTTTCGGCATGACTTTTGATGAAAAACGGACTTTTTTGTTTTTCATGTTATGGATCAGTTGGGCTTAGATAAAAGCTGTTGAAACCCTTACCCCGCTTGGATTTGGTTAATACTTGGTTTATTGGCTGCGCACCATTGGATAGTACGTCACCATACTTTAAAACCGGTTCCCACCATTTTTTTCAGCATGACTTTTGATGAAAAACGGACTTTTTTGTTTTTCATGTTATGGATCAGTTGGGCTTAGATAAAAGCTGTTGAAACCCTTTACCCCGCTTGGATTTGGTTAATACTTGGTTTATTGGCTGCGCACCATTGGATAGTACGTCACCATACTTTAAAACCGGTTCCCACCATTTTTTTCAGCATGACTTTTGATGAAAAACGGACTTTTTTGTTTTTCATGTTATGGATCAGTTGGGCTTAGATAAAAGCTGTTGAAACCCTTTACCCCGCTTGGATTTGGTTAATACTTGGTTTATTGGCTGCGCACCATTGGATAGTACGTCACCATACTTTAAAACCGGTTCCCACCATTTTTTTCAGCATGACTTTTGATGAAAAACGGACTTTTTTGTTTTTCATGTTATGGATCAGTTGGGCTTAGATAAAAGCTGTTGAAACCCTTTACCCCGCATGGATTTGGTTAATACTTGGTTTATTGGCTGCGCACCATTGGATAGTACGTCACCATACTTTAAAACCGGTTCCCACCATTTTTTTCAGCATGACTTTTGATGAAAAACGGACTTTTTTGTTTTTCATGTTATGGATCAGTTGGGCTTAGATAAAAGCTGTTGAAACCCTTACCCCGCTTGGATTTGGTTAATACTTGGTTTATTGGCTGCGCACCATTGGATAGTACGTCACCATACTTTAAAACCGGTTCCCACCATTTTTTTCAGCATGACTTTTGATGAAAAACGGACTTTTTTGTTTTTCATGTTATGGATCAGTTGGGCTTAGATAAAAGCTGTTGAAACCCTTTACCCCGCTTGGATTTGGTTAATACTTGGTTTATTGGCTGCGCACCATTGGATAGTACGTCACCATACTTTAAAACCGGTTCCCACCATTTTTTTCAGCATGACTTTTGATGAAAAACGGACTTTTTTGTTTTTCATGTTATGGATCAGTTGGGCTTAGATAAAAGCTGTTGAAACCCTTTACCCCGCTTGGATTTGGTTAATACTTGGTTTATTGGCTGCGCACCATTGGATAGTACGTCACCATACTTTAAAACCGGTTCCCACCATTTTTTTCAGCATGACTTTTGATGAAAAACGGACTTTTTTTTTTCATGTTATGGATCAGTTGGGCTTAGATAAAAGCTGTTGAAACCCTTTACCCCGCTTGGATTTGGTTAATACTTGGTTTATTGGCTGCGCACCATTGGATAGTACGTCACCATACTTTAAAACCGGTTCCCACCATTTTTTTCAGCATGACGTTTCATGAAAAACGGACTTTTTTGTTTTTCATGTTATGGATCAGTTGGGCTTAGATAAAAGCTGTTGAAACCCTTTACCCCGCTTGGATTTGGTTAATACTTGGTTTATTGGCTGCGCACCATTGGATAGTACGTCACCATACTTTAAAACCGGTTCCCACCATTTTTTTCAGCATGACTTTTGATGAAAAACGGACTTTTTTGTTTTTCATGTTATGGATCAGTTGGGCTTAGATAAAAGCTGTTGAAACCCTTTACCCCGCTTGGATTTGGTTAATACTTGGTTTATTGGCTGCGCACCATTGGATAGTACGTCACCATACTTTAAAACCGGTTCCCACCATTTTTTTCAGCATGACTTTTGATGAAAAACGGACTTTTTTGTTTTTCATGTTATGGATCAGTTGGGCTTAGATAAAAGCTGTTGAAACCCTTTACCCCGCTTGGATTTGGTTAATACTTGGTTTATTGGCTGCGCACCATTGGATAGTACGTCACCATACTTTAAAACCGGTTCCCACCATTTTTTTCAGCATGACTTTTGATGAAAAACGGACTTTTTTGTTTTTCATGTTATGGATCAGTTGGGCTTAGATAAAAGCTGTTGAAACCCTTTACCCCGCTTGGATTTGGTTAATACTTGGTTTATTGGCTGCGCACCATTGGATAGTACGTCACCATACTTTAAAACCGGTTCCCACCATTTTTTTCAGCATGACTTTTGATGAAAAACGGACTTTTTTGTTTTTCATGTTATGGATCAGATGGGCTTAGATAAAAGCTGTTGAAACCCTTTACCCCGCTTGGATTTGGTTAATACTTGGTTTATTGGCTGCGCACCATTGGATAGTACGTCACCATACTTTAAAACCGGTTCCCACCATTTTTTTCAGCATGACTTTTGATGAAAAACGGACTTTTTTGTTTTTCATGTTATGGATCAGTTGGGCTTAGATAAAAGCTGTTGAAACCCTTTACCCCGCTTGGATTTGGTTAATACTTGGTTTATTGGCTGCGCACCATTGGATAGTACGTCACCATACTTTAAAACCGGTTCCCACCATTTTTTTCAGCATGACTTTTGATGAAAACGGACTTTTTTGTTTTTCATGTTATGGATCAGTTGGGCTTAGATAAAAGCTGTTGAAACCCTTTACCCCGCTTGGATTTGGTTAATACTTGGTTTATTGGCTGCGCACCATTGGATAGTACGTCACCATACTTTAAAACCGGTTCCCACCATTTTTTTCAGCATGACTTTTGATGAAAAACGGACTTTTTTGTTTTTCATGTTAAGGATCAGTTGGGCTTAGATAAAAGCTGTTGAAACCCTTTACCCCGCTTGGATTTGGTTAATACTTGGTTTATTGGCTGCGCACCATTGGATAGTACGTCACCATACTTTAAAACCGGTTCCCACCATTTTTTTCAGCATGACTTTTGATGAAAAACGGACTTTTTTGTTTTTCATGTTATGGATCAGTTGGGCTTAGATAAAAGCTGTTGAAACCCTTTACCCCGCTTGGATTTGGTTAATACTTGGTTTATTGGCTGCGCACCATTGGATAGTAGTAGTTAATGGGGGCACTCTAGCGTCAAGGGAAAATCCAGTCAAAAACAGCTTGGGCTAATCTAGCGTCAAGGGGAATTTAACATGGTGGGTCTATCTAGCGTCAAGGGGAATTTAACATGGTGGGCCTATCTAGCGTCAAGGGAAATTGAACATGGGAAGTATTTGGGTCTATCTAGCGTCAAGGGACATGGAACAGGGTGGGTCTATATAGGGACAAGGGAAAAAAAGGGTGGCAATGAAAGCTACTATCTTTTCGAGACTTATGAGTGGCCCTGAAAAGAGCCTTTGGATACTTCTTCTTCTTTTATTTTCTGCCATTGTTCCACCACCTTTTGATTTTACCAATGATTCCCGTTTTCTTCTTCTTTTTTTCTTCGGGAATCCAGTCAGGATGTCCCATAGCTCTAAACTTTTCCTGAACTCTCATCCATCTTAGATTGAGTAGATCAAAGTCCTCTTTCGTCTTTTTGTTCTTTTTTTCCTTTCTCTCCTTAGACCAGTTTTCTTTAATCTGGATCACCTGTTCTTCCATCACCATTCTCATCATTGCTTCTGCTTTCTTTAGCCTGTCTAGACCCCACTTCACATATTCCCACTCTATCAGATGTAATGTTTCTTCTAGAAAACACCTGACTTTGATGACATGATCAAGTGCTTGCTTCAAGTCCCCTATTCTTATATATTTTCTTTTAATACGTCTTCTTAATTTCTGGTCTTCCTCCTCTATCATACCTTCTAATAAATCTCTTGCTAATTTCAGTTGGCTTACAAAGCCATGGTTACTCTGAAATTCTTCCTCAAGTCTTTCCACTTGATATTCTGCATCAAGGATCCCAAACCAGCTGTCTCGGAGTTGGATAAACAATTCAAAATTCATCTTGATGTGTTCAAAATTGAATGGCTCCAAGGACCGACGATTGCGTATATATATCTTAAGCACGGACGTGAAAGTAAACACCCCCTACATTCACTTGTCATATTAGATACTATTCACAAATCCTATTATATACTATCCAAAATCACACCCTATACTAACCACACACACGGGGAAGCAGCCAAAACAAACCCTACTATATACTATCCAAAATCACACCCTATACTAACCACACACACGGGGAAGCAGCCAAAACAAACCCTACTATATACTATCCAAAATCACACCCTATACTAACCACACACACGGGGAAGCAGCCAAAACAAACCCTACTATATACTATCCAAAATCACACCCTATACTAACCACACACACGGGGAAGCAGCCAAAACAAACCCTACTATATACTATCCAAAATCACACCCTATACTAACCACACACACGGGGAAGCAGCCAAAACAAACCCTACTATATACTATCCAAAATCACACCCTATACTAACCACACACACGGGGAAGCAGCCAAAACAAACCCTACTATATACTATCCAAAATCACACCCTATACTAACCACACACACGGGGAAGCAGCCAAAACAAACCCTACTATATACTATCCAAAATCACACCCTATACTAACCACACACACACGGGGAAGCAGCCAAACACACCCTACTATATACTATCCAAAATCACACCCTATACTAACCACACACACGGGGAAGCAACCAAAACAAACCCTATTATATACTATCCAAAATTACACCCTATACCATCTAAATAGAGTTAGTGTTTATAATCACACTACTCCTCTCTCACACCCATTGGCAATTGACATAGTATTTCTTTTCTTGTTATTTGGGTAGCCCTGAGAAGGGCTGTTTTTAAAACTTCAAATTGCACCTGGTTAATGTTGGCATCTCCCAGGTCTAGCCCCACACACACATCTCCTACTCCAATCATTCTCCCAATTCACTCTTGTGATTGGGAGTGCAGAGGGAGAATGAGTGGCTTCACTATCCCAATCTTCTGTTTGAGGGATAGTGAAAGTCTCTTCATTTCTGCCTCTATTCCGCAACCGTGGATGAGACTGTGGTTGTTGCGGCTGAGGCAGTGGGGGCTGAACCTGTAGTGGACGAACTGGTTCTGGTGAAGGTGTCCTCACTATAGGCTTGACTTCACTAGTTTGCCTCATCATACGGTGAGGCAAAATTGACATTTTCATTTCCTTCTCCTCTTCTTTCTTTTTCCTCTCCTCCTCTTCTTTGATTCTGGTCTCTTCTACTTCGGCCTCCATTGCCAGTTCGTCCAGGAGACGCCTAGCATTCTCCAGATGCATTTGAAGCTCTCTTAACTTTTGAACTCTATTCATCTTTGGTGTTGATGCGTCAACGATGGGTAGCCAGACTGACGAGTGCTTCTTTATATATAGTTCAAGCGCGGACGTGATGGAAAACACCCCTAGATCCAAAAAACTTACATTATCCCTTTCATTACCAAAACACGCTGACGTGATAGAAAACACCCCCTAGATCCAAAAAACTTACATTATCCCTATCATTACCAAAAAAAAAAAAAAACACGCGGACTTAAAAGAAAACACCCCACACTTTTATACTTGACTCATATTAATTATAAATTGAACAAGTTATTTTGAAAAAATACGTTGTGCTTATAGACGCACTTCAAAACAAAAGTAAAAAGAGACAGTGATTATAGACTCACTTCTAATTTTTTTCTAACTTTCTCACATACCATGAGCAAATTGAATGATTAATTCTTTTCGAGAATATTGGCTAGCCCTGAAAAGGGCTGTTTTTTTGTGTTTGTGTGTACGAGGAAGGATGACAATCTTTTATCGTCTAAGATTGCGTCCTCGTTTGGCTACACGATAGGGCCTGCTTCTTCGGAAAGAGAAAGAGAACTCTTTCGTGTCCACACGGCAGTCGACAAAACTTCTGTCTGGTTCCTGCTGCTGTTGTTGCTGTTGTTGCTGCTGCTGCTGCTGCTGCTGCTGTTCTCTCTGTTCTCTCTGCTGCTTTTGAAGTCGATACTTCTCAGTCCATTCTTCTTTCTCTTTTTGAATTTCCTCTCTGAAGAGTTCTTCTATGAGGTCTTCCGTTACTTGTAGCATTCTTACATTCTCAATCTCTTCAGGCTTTGGCATCAGATTGTGTCTGATACGATGCAGAGTGACATAAGCTTCGTTCAGCTTAGCTAGTCTTGAGCACATCTTCGTAGTAGGATGAGTCAAACAATGGATGGTCAGACTGGAGACTACCCCTGCTTTATATGGTTCAAGCGCGGACGTGATGGAAAACACCCCTCTGCGGTTTAGGGTTTTTGAAACGTTTAGATAGTTTAATGTGAGGGATAGAAAGAAAAGTCAAAGAGCATTTATATGAATACAAATGTAAAACAAATGACAGACTATTTGGTTTCAAAACACAACATTTTTATTCAAATAACAAAACAACTCACAAAAAACAATTTTTTCAAAGAACAAACATGTTTTTCTTCCATAACACTAATACATTATCTTTGACATGGTTGACAACGTTGTGAATTAAATTGAGATTTCCACTGTTGGAAATCATTGGGCGATTGATGTACACTACGTTTCCTAGCTAAAGACAACAGATAGCCATAATGGTCACAAAACCATCGATCTACTTTGTCATCGTTTCGAGACGAATGACGATCAAAATAAGTCACTAAATGTTCTAAAGAATATCCAAGACTGCGATGATGCAGATAATAGATACAATATTGTCCACACACCATAGAATCAGTGCCTTGTAATTTCACATTATTGAATCGTGTCGTCTGGGCATTTCTTCTCATAAAGTCAATGATATCATCTTCGAAAGGAGGCAATCCATACGAATCAAAATACTCCGCACAACCCTCTTGAGGAAAGTAGACAGCTACCCAGTGAGTTCCTGGAAGATGACTGTCATCTGTGTTGATGACATAAGCTTGATTCTCTTGAGGTTTGCGATGAGGTAGTTCATCTTTAGCACACACGACAGGATTCCAAGAAGCAGTGTACGAACTACGGTTCAAAAGATAATAAAGTTCCCAGGTATCCATTTTTTGTTGTGTAGCCTTGTTTTTTTCTCTCCTTTCTTCACAGGTGATGATAAGTCATCAATTCAATCCAGACTTTTTGTTTGAAACGGTCTGACAAGTAACTGATGGTTTGCTTCGTCTCTTTACTTTTGGCCAAGAGAGCTTCGATGCGATCGATTTCTCGAGCAAACAATGGAGGAGAGGAATGATCACGTAAGCCTTTATACCACTGAAGTAACACGTCTTCTTCGGAGATGAGACTCCAAGCTTCGTTCAGATAATCATCCAATTTTTCTTCTTGACTCATCATCATACATTTATCGTGTTGAATTTGACTGGGATGGTCGATTTGACATCCATAACAATCTTTTTTAATCATGTCCCTCATTTTATCTTCCAAGTGTTGTGCAAAACAAGCCACTAACTGTTGTTCCTGTTCTGGCCATCTGGATTGCATGATCACTACTTCTTCTTTTTGGTCTTCGGGAACTGATTTTTCTGTAACCTCCCATTCCATGGATTCTCCACTATTCAAAGAAGGACAAGGGTCTTCCATAGTGTCTAATAGTCTAGAATGACTTCTCTCAAACTGTTGATTTCTATGGTATTATCGAATTCGGCATACAGAATGACATTCACCGTATTGGGAAGAGGTACTGCAAACTGAAGTTCCACACGCAGTTGTCCAGATTTTATAGGGTGGAAATGTCCCTCGTCGCTGCCTTGGTCTGGAGTGAAATCAAAAGCCCACAACGCGTAACCTCCTGCATAATCGTCGTAGGAAATACCGTGACTGGTGTTGGTTCCTAACTGCCCTGTGGCTTCGTACAGTGACAAGTACGACCTCAAGTAATTTTTCTGTTCGCCAAACTTGGGTTCGAAGGGTCGGGTACACAAAGTTTTGCCATCGCGACTGACTTCGATTTTGGATACATTGTAGTGCTTAAACTCGAAAGGACTGATATTGTGCGCACCGTTGAGGGCTGCATTGCTGACGATACCAATGAATAAACGTTTGGGTAACTGTCCTTGGAACAGATGATCTTCGATCTTAGATTGGAGTCCAGCGGCAATGGTGAAAGTTTTGACTTCCACGCGTCGTATCGGATACTTGGCTGTCGTTCTGCTCAAGGTGTGACTGATGTCATTTCCCACTTTAGGTAACACTTCCACACGACGCACGTATAACCTGGCTTCTTGGATAATGGTTTTGTATGTGTTGGCATCAGCCATCAAATGGAAAGCAGCACTGCTACGATTCAGTCTCAAGCGAATATCTACTCCGTTCAGTAAATACTTCTCTTGAAACCACATGTCCAAATGCAAACGATCGAACAGTTCTAAACTACGTCCTCGCAGAATTTTCTTTCGACGCTCGTTAAAACCCACATTGTGAGGATTGGCAGGAGTGCCTTCGACTGCTTCTGTGGCTATGGCTGTGTCGTCAAACTTATCTGCGGTGTCAGGTTTCCATACCACGCAAGCATCTAGATGAGTGTTCTTGGCTTCTTTTCCGTACGTCAAGAGATTTTCGAGGTACGCTCGGTAAGGGTAAGTATCCATGCTACTACTGACCAGTTTGTTATTCATGTACAAATCCACATCGCTGAACAAGGAATGCATAAAATTGTTGACGGGAGCTACTAGGGCATCGGCTGCCGGCGGGTTGTCGTTGTCCGTTCTACTCACTTTCACTTTCAAATACAAGTAACTGTTGTTCAGATCAATGTAATCTTCGGGTTGTCCATTGATTTCAAACTCGATGGGAGCTGAATCCGTCAAAGAGGAGACGGGATGAAATTCGACCCATTGGGCTTCTTGCATGGTCATCATCGTGGGTGGCATGGCAAAGAGATCTAGTTCCGACTTGGAACAGGCACAAGATTCTTGGTGCATCATTTTTTCTTCTCAGTCTCTATGTGTTTTTTACTTTTAATAATCAAAAATGTCTAAGTCTCGAGCGGTTCTTTTTTTCTTCGTCTTTCTAACTTTAGAGGTACGGAGACTTTTGAAAGGGTGTCTTCGTCGACGCTTTCTACCTTGTCCTTGCTGTGTCCTCAGGGAAGCAGGAATGTCAGACTCGGTACCGTTCAGGGCATTTATAGGACTTTCTCGTCGACCCAAAATCTCTTTACCCGTTTGAAGCAAGGCATTTTTGCCTGCTCTCAAAAAAGCTTCTTTGGGGTTTTGTTTGTCAATGAGAACATTGTAAAGAAAATCTTTGCCGTGAGTCAATGCGGCATCTTTTAAGGTGTGCAATCCTCGTGTCACCATTGGTTTTAAAACAGGGACCACGGAACGAAAGGCTGATTTAAACATATCTCCTAAACCATGTCCTCGTTGTCGAGTGACTCCTTGGTACACAGGATACATCACTTTTTTAGTTGTTCGAGAATCGTTTTTGAAAATGGAGTTTCACTGTGACTTTCCCTTTTGTAAATGGAATATTTTGACCTAGTTCTCCTTTTATAGTAATGTTGACACTGTCGAAATACGACTTACTGACAGGTAAATAATGAGGATGTACAAATTCGCGGTGAACGTGATAGGTATTTCTACCTTCCTCGTCAGCGGTGACAGTATCCACTTTGAAAGGAATGACACGCAGTAACGGTACAGAGGTGTGTCCTACCACGTTGTACTCCACCACATCGGAGTACACAAACATCAAGTTGAGGCCTTGGTTCAATTCTACAGGGAATCGAAAATATTTGGCAAAATCCAAGTTACTGGTTATGCCTGGTATTTCATTTTTCTTGGCCAACATCTTTATGTCTCCACCTAAAATATCATACAATTCAGGACAAAAAGTAATGGCTATCATTTTCTTCTCTGAAAATGTTATCAGGAGTCGACGAGCCACTTTATGGTACTCAAAGGTAACACTTTCTTTCTCCAGGGCTTTACCAAACACAGCATTGAACCTGTTTTGAATCGTAGTCACTAAATGTTGACCACTAAAATAATAGCCTGCAGGAATGGCGATCACATAGGTTGGCCGATTAGTTTTGGGGTGAAGTGTGCTAGTGTGACCTCGTGCGTCTAAGGCTTTTTGCAATTTCTCGTCATACACTTCTACTGAAAAAGTGTTTTGATTTTCGACGATGTTTTTGATTTGTGTCGGGTGTATTATTTCCACTAAAGCTACTTCCCAATGATCATCTTGATCCAAATGCATGGCTTGAGGTAATTTAGACGTGTAACAACACAACGTGTTGTTAGGAAACACCCCCATGGAACTGTCACTAGGTAACGTTAAGTAAAATTGGTTAATAGTGTTGTTCATATTTCCAATGTTCTTCTGTCCGAGGAGTCACTCGAGGTTAAAGGAGTGTCTAAAAGAGGATTGTGATTGGAAGGGTGACTGTCAGGAGAAGGACTAACGTTGGCCGCCAGACTCCCAATATTGTTACTGTTGTTCCCGTTGTAAGAGTATTTCAGGGAAGGATTGGGAAGAAGATACCCGATGCAACTGCTGAGTAAAATGGTCCACAATTGTTTGTCTCCTTGTTGCAAACTCAAATTAGCAATGGCTGCACCAATGACACAATACACCACAAAGATTTGACAGAAAAAAAACGATTTGCGTTTTAGGGACACGTTCTCCACACCACACCCACAAGGGTTGATTTTGTAAATCTTGCAGAGATGACGTGGGTGAAGGAGTAGTCACTGTGGTTGCTGAAGCTGTATTGAAGGGCATGATGGTCACTTCTTTTTATAGTCGATGACTTGCGAAGCGTCAATCCAAGAATCAAAACTAGGAGGATATCCTTTCCAACGTACTTTGACTTCTTTGACACGACGTTTTCCTACTTTACGGGTTCTTCGTTCGAGAATGCTTTCAATGTCCTACATGTCGTCTTCTTTTTTGGCAACACGTTGTAACTCAGGCAAGTAAAATGTTCCTTTTAATACTTCTCCGTTCATGTCTTCCAATTTATAGACGGTAGGATGACGATCGCGCACTCGTTCAGTAACACGAAACAATTCGGTGGTCCAGTTGGGTAAGTAACCTTTGTCGAAAGTGCGTTTGGTTTTGCCAATGCGTACCCAATCTCCTGGGGTTAACACTTCTCTACCTTTCTTGGGGACAGCCCTCGTCCGGGACGTACCAAACAGACGCTCAAAAACAGTCACTTCGTTGTCGGGTGTTACCTCTTGTGGGGCACGTCCAATGCTTCTATGGTAAGATTGATTGTAGGCTTGGACTAAGTGTGGTAAGACGTCGATGTACTTGAGAGTGTGTTGATGTGTAAAATATTTCCACATGCGTTCTTTCAAGGTACGTTGAAAACGTTCCACGATACTGGCTTTGGTTTCAGGATTTTCGGTGGTAAAAAAATGAATGTCACGTTTTTTTAATTCTCGTTGGAAAGCTTGGTTCAGAAATTCGGTACCTTTGTCGGTTTGCCATCGAAGAGGGTGACGACCACTTTGTTTCAACACCAGTTGCAAAGCTCGTACTAACTCTCCGCTCGATTTGGATGTCAATGGTACGACCCAGGCAAATTTAGAAAAGACGTCGATGACACAAAACAAATATTTGTAGCCACGATTGTAGGTGGCTAAATGAGAGACATCAGCTAAATCGGCTTGCCATTGATGATCGATGCCTTCCACTTGAGTGCGACTTCTGTGAAATTTTCGTCGAATGGGTTTGTGTAAAGTGTACGTCGCTTGTTCTTGTAACCATCGTTGTACTGCTGGTAAACGGAGCTTTTTCAGGCGAGTTTTTGCAGCACGATACAATTTCTGAATGCCTCCGTAACCTGCAGGGTGAGCTGGATCGTAGTAAATGCTGGCTAATACCTTCTCCATGGTTTTTGTTAATAAGGTACCCACTCTTCGAGGATATTGCTTTGGGTGGAACGAAATGCGGGTTGTTTGGAAACGGTTTTACGTGTCCGATGTGCCACAGGAGTTGACGTCGAGGGTACTGGTGGTGGCGGAGGTAATGGGATAGCTTCTTTGGCCTTCTTTTCTTTTCTCACTTCTGGTTTCCTTTCTTTCTTTTTCACATCTGTCGAAGAAGGAGTAGCCATCATCTTTTTAACCCAAGTTTTGAGTTCTTCTCGTGGGGGAGTGGGAGAAGGGGTCAATAAGGAAGCGGCAATCTTACTCGGAATGGGGGCGGTAGTGGGTGTTTGAAAGAGATCATGGGGTTCTTCTTCCTTGGGTAATGGTGGGGTAACGTCTGTTTTAACTACTGTAGAGGGTGAGGGTGACGGGTTATTCATGAGAGCCTTAAAATCGGACAAAGTGGGTTGAGCTGTTTGTTCCACAGCTTTCTGATTAAAGAGTTGTAGCCGTTTCAAGAGTTGACCGTACTTTTGTGATTTTTCGGTTTCGGATAAATCGTGGCGATGGATCAAGGATTGCAATTCGTGTTGTAATTGCGACATCTCAGCCAAATTGGGATTGGGTGGTAAATGGGGGGTTCGTTGTTCTTGCCAATGATGGTATTCCATCCATCGTTTGTAAGGAACCAAAGTTAGTTTTCGTCCTTCCATGGGCTTTCAAAGGTTATGTCTGAGATTGTGGTGTTCCATAAGGTCCTTTTATCTTCTACCCATCCCTTGAGTTAACCCTTGGGTCATCCCTTGTATCAAACCTGGTATTAAGCTTGTCAACATAGGAGCAAGAATGGGTAAAAATCCTCCGCGTTGCACCAACATCTTTTTCTTTTGACGGACGGATATTTTCTTTTGAACCATTTGACGAAGAACGTGTCGATGTTTGGCGAAGCATTTTTTCTGGTGTGGAGACAAAGGTATCGTGCCTTTCAAAACATTCAAACAACATTCGCACACGGTATCGATGACATCTTTGGAGGCTGTTTTAATGATTTGTTTTCGCATGGGTGGAGAGGCTTTGGTCAGGACGGACAACACGTCTCCGTGTTTGGCTAAACGAGGAGGTAGTCCTTTCCTTTTCTTTCCTTTGTGGGGTGAATAAGAATGTTTTTTGCGAGGTGACATCTTTGCTTGTTCGTTCCAGAAATACACTGATGTCAAAGACTTGGTACACACCCTCTTTTATCTTCTTTTTTCTATTGGCTTCTCCAAAAGGTAACGGCATGCTTCGCTAAATCCTCAAAAGCAGGGCTAAAGATACCAGTTCGGTTATTAGCTGCTTTGTCTAGTTTCTGCATACCTTTAATAAAACCAGTAAATATGCCTCCTCTTTGGTGACTTCTCTTTTTCTTTTGACGTTTGGGTATTTTCTTTTGTGTCCTTTGACGTTTGGCTAAACGTCCTTTCCTTTTCTTTCCTTTGTGGAGTGTAGAAAAATGTTTTCTGCGAGGTGTCATCTTTGCTTGTTCGTTTCACAATACCACTAGTGTCAATGACTTGGTATACACTCTCTTTTATTTACTTTTTTTGGGAACTAGCGCTTTGTCAAAAAGGTAACAATGTGTTTCCCAAAATTGTCAAAGGATCCTCCTTTTTGGTGTCTCTTCTTTTTCTTTAAAGGTCTACGTCTTTGGAGGGAAGGACGTTGATGTTTGGTTTTAAAGCTTTTGGTGAGATGACGAGATTGTCTTGTTCCTTTTCCTTTTTGGACAGCAGAACGACGAGGGTAGTGGTGGTGGTGGTGGTGTGCACGTTTTTGAGGAGGCATCCTTGAGTGTTCAGCATCAGCACAGAAAAAGTACTGATTGGCGTCGTCGTCTTCAAGTCATATTTTTATACTGGAATGCGACGCCACTGATTATCTTTGCGTCGTATCAACTTCATGGCAGGTAACACACGTCGTGAAGGAGTTCGCAATGGACTCAATCGGGACAGTTCTTGTTTGGACAAATCTAGTAAACTCTTTAACATGCCAGATCTTTCTTGGACTTTGACTTTCGGGGCAGGTACTTTGTGAGCAGCTGCTACTGCCGCTAAGGTGGACGAGGCTGTCTCCGGTGGAGGAGACGTTTTGGGAGACGCAGATTTCCAATGTTTCATCAAATTAGGAAAAACGGGTGTCAAATTGGGTTTGGCTGGCATTACCCGCAACGGAGAAGTGGCAACCCCTGAGGCTACTGGCAACGTAGTCCCTGCCAAACGTCCTTGTAGATCTTTTCTTACAGGTCGTGGTTGACGAAGGTAAGGTTGTGTCCTGGCCGAAGTGCCTCTTTTGCGGGTGACCGCTTTTTTCTGTGAACTTTTCTTTTTCTGTGCTTTGGTCTTGGTACCCTTGTTCTTTTTCTTAGGGGTTTGTTTGGCTTTTTTTGTTTTCTTCTTGGGGTGAACTTTGGGAGTATTGGGATCCCATTTTAAAAGGGAACGAATGATGACACCTCCTAGAGAACCACTACCTCCAGGTTTCAATATGATTTGCTTTTTGGTGTGAGTGTCGATGCGAGGATTGGCCAGTTGCGTCAAGGCTACTTTGTTTCTGTCAAAAAAGCGTTTGGTTTGATGTGGAATGTGAATGATGCCTTGCAGTATTTGACGTGCTGTCACCGTAAACCATCGTAAGACTTCTTTGAGACTGGCTTCTAAGACGTGAGCACGTCTTTGTGGATTTTTTTCGCGACTGATGCCGTACAAGGCACGAATCAATTTGATGGGAAGATGAGACTGAAGGGACGTCATGTTGACAATGTATGAGACCAGGTCAAAGTAACCCAAGGTTTTTATAGATGTTTTTAGTGCTTCATAGTGTTATGTCAACGAGGAGGACGTGTACACGACAGGTCCTCCGTCTTGACACCAGTCGTGAAACAAATCGGTACGAAATCGCAAATAATCAGGGGTAGTGGGTTTTAAATCCACGAGTAAATAGGCGTGTGGCGTTTGAGTGGCATCATCGTACGCATGAGTTAGCCAAGGTGTTCCTAACTGTTTGGCTAAAACTTGCACTTGTGATTTATCTCGAGGACTTTTAAACAAGACCACGTAATGAGCATTGAGACTAATGGTACGATGGGCTTTACTTTGTTGAAATAAATTTTGTGTAATGTAAATGACACTGGCATTACGATGATGCCCTTTACGTGTAAACCACAGTTTAATTTCTTCTTCGTCTTCTCCTAACATGTCGTCAAAAATAACCCAATGAGTTTGACTAGGGTCAGACACAATCCCCTCGTCTTCTTTAGGAATGCCTGCTACAAACACAATGGAATCACCTTGACTTTCTTGCAAGAGGCTGTATGCTGATTGCCACTCTTTGTAACACCACACGATGCGTTGAGGTGGACGATCGATCAAATGATGTTTATGTTCGATCAAACGTTTGACAAATTCGGTTTTGCCTGAACCGCTCGGTCCAGCAATTAACATGTTAAAAGGATGACGAAGATACAAGGCTTTCCAACTAGCCTGATCTAAGTGTTCGTCAATGACTTTGAATGTCGAGGAGGAAGGAGTAGTAGAAAGAGTAGAGTGAGCCATAGTCGTGTAGTGGTATGTCAGTATTGACACAACAACAGACAAGACAAGAGGTTTTTATACTTTTTTCAAGACACGTTTATTTCAATACATGTTTAAATTTGAACAACACGAAAACATAAAAGCCAAATGGATAAATACAGGAATAAAATACATAGGCAAACGATCAAAGTGGAATATAAACAAGTCACTGTACAACGTGGTTTGGGTAACGAAGGTGTCCTAGAGGTAGTATGTAATGTTCTTATAGTTTCCTCTACAGGAGGTATAGTCACATAGGTGTCTTCTCGAAAGGGTTTTTGTGGGGGAATGTCCATGACAGTTCTGTCTTGAACAGAGGGCTTGTCTTGGGTGACAGATTCTTTTTCTTCTTCTGGTACTGTTTCTAACACAGGATTAAAAGTGACTTTTTTCACACGACGATGAATTTTAGGAACACAACGCTTGGGCATAATGGGATACTTCGTTTGTCCAAGCCTCAAAATCCCAACTTTTCCAGTCACGTACATCTGTCCAATGAGGGTGTAAATCACAAGCTACACACACATCTTCGTACACTGCTTCCGTACGTAAAAGTTGACGAATCTTTTTTTCTTGGAAAGGTCGAGACGTATCCAGATGAAAACGTAAGGCTTTGAACAGAATAAGTCTCTCGTGGACATTTAAAGGAGTCACCATACTGTCTTATTTTTTTGATAGGTAGTGTTCGTAAAGTGTCCACAAGGAATCGGCAGGTAAACGAAATCCCAGAAAGCAAGTCACTAAAACACACACGACACGTCGACCCCAATTCATAGGGTATAGTTCTTGTAATAAGTGTTCGTAATCTTTCACTGTGTGAATCTTCTCATTGATATCCTTCCACGGAATCTGTTGGATCACCAATGATAAAGGTTGTGGCATGGTTGTTCTCTTTTATACTTCTTTAGGTCAAAGATTACAAGTGTAGATTCAACCCAGAATTAAACATAGAATTAAATTTGCTCCAAAAGCGAAAGTGATTAATATAACGTGTAATTTCGTCCCACTGCCATTCAGGGTAACGGTTAAGAAGGATCAAAGCAACTTCAGAGGTAAACGTAGTAAATTGGTAACAGAGCAAAAAAATACCCTTGATCCAGAGAAATCTAACACGTTGGTTAATTTTTGTCACTTGCCTCTTGTGAATTTCACGACACAAATGTTCTACAGTCACCCATTGCGATTTTTCTTTAGCAAGTCCTTGCCAAACGTCCTTGTAGATCTTCTCTTGCAATTCGTGTGGTAATCCTTGAATATAATGTTTTATATTATATACTGGTCTAGGTGTGTTACACGACATGGAACAGTAGTAGTGTCACTTCCAATCACTAGGTCCCACTAAAGGTAGGTATTGACAATTCGGAGACCATCGAGCATGTTCCAAGTAAGCGGAATCTTTATGTTCCCACTCGTAAATGGATACACCACAACTGAAACACTTGACTTTATCTCCTTCGCCCAAGTAGAAAAATCCAGCTCTGGCTAATTCTTCAGGAGTTGGTCCAGGCAGATATTTTGGCCATTTATCTTTGAAGGTTTGGAATCGACTTTTAAAGTGGCAGTATTCAGGCAAACTCGTCGGGAACGAATATTCGACTCTCCTCACTTCTGTTCGATGTAGGTACGGTGAAATTCCTAGGAGTCCACGATAACGTGTGGCACCGCTTTCGCATCCCTCAGGTTTGACACGCACAGCATCACTTTCCACGGTAGATATAGGGGTAGTAGTCATAGCAACGTTCCCACGATATCCAGCTGAATCGCTAATGTCACAACATCTGGCATCACTACAATCGTACGGTTCACCATCGCACTCTGTAACGCAATTACAGTGCAAACCACAAGGACACTTACAGTTTCCTTCCGGACATCTTCCGTTGCAATGCATGGGTCTTATCCATCCAGTACTTTTCACAGTTGGGGAAGGTACATTTGTTTTACAATCCCCAAACTTGAATGATGTCTGTTTAAATGGATTCATCTTCTTTTCGCTGGGTCGTTGTAGTGGCAAATGAACTATTGGTCTTGGACGATGTCCCTTTTTATATGCTGCCCAATGTCAACGTGACCGTACGGGAGAGTGAAGTGATTGGGAAGTCGTACTCTTTTTTGGTACACGATTTGATAGACTTTTTCCAAAGGTCGGCTAACAATTTGGTGTGTGGGTAAACGGACAATCTTGTGTGGTTCGTGGGTAGTCACTTGAAACGTTTCATCCTGTCCCAACTGTAAGGCTTCTTGTAGTACGTTAAAGTTCACCACTCGACTGGTGCGATAATTAAGAGTCAATCCTTTCACTTTACATTCGGTGTGCATTTCTCCTTGGGGGTCTCGGTATTCGTAGCCGTAATTTTTAGGACCGCCACTTGCAAAACTTAGAATCCTGTCGTCGGGATGTTCATCGGTCCAGGCTCCTAAACGGTCTCCTTCGATGACAGGGTTACACTGGTTCGGTCGGTGAATGTAGATGCAACTGTCCGTGTCAAAATACAACACACGATCTCCTAACAGTTCTAACACTTCGTACAATTTTAAGCGAGCGTGGGCTGTCACGTAAGCCGCAATGATAACATTTCCAAATTTGTCGGCTTCTACAAAGTCTAGTTCTTCTTCGTAATTGACTAAAATCAAGTCCTCACGAATGACGTCCACGTGTTTCATGACTTTGGTTGGGTCGTGAATCATCTGGAAGTAGCGAGACGGTTCGGACAAATACTCCGTCTTGGGTAAAGACGGGCGTTGTGCCATTTTACCCCACAAACAATTGAGCATCACTTTGGCAAACGACCGCCTTCCTTCATTTTTCTCGATGTGGTCTAAAGTGATACCTTCCTGCTCCCGATATTTTTCTTTGAATTTCTTTTGGTCTTCGGGAGTGTGACACCAGGAAGGATAGCCACTAGCTTCTTGTTTTAGTTTTAAAAAGGCATCCACGTAGTCTGCAAAAATACCTTTCTGTGTCTCGTCGCCCTTGCGGTATTGTTGTGTTTTGGGAAAGTGGTAAATTTCGTACACTTCTAACAGTCGATATCCCAGGTCCAGAGCTTTAAACAATTCCACGCTCACCCACGTTCCTGTCAAGGCACGTTCTTCCTGAGTGTGATGACAAGGTTGGACTTGGTTGCACGTTTCGGCACATGTGCGACACAAAGGAAACATCAGTTTTCCTTGGCAATGGTGAGGTAAAACGGGATGGTACAAGTCTGTGGGTGGCAAGACTTTACACTTGATCAATCCTTCGTACTGTCGAATGTGGTCCAAGTCAATGTGTTCTGTCATCAATTCTGGATGCCCTACGGGAAAGTGACAATATTTGCACACGTAAGGATACAGCGAACATACGTCCAAGTATTTGATTTCTTCTCCCTTCTTCTCGTCCGCCTGGTACAGTAAACAGGTAGCATTCGTTCGTCCTCCGTACAAACTATCCCGAGGGTTCAATGGGTCCACCCACTTGTAACTTTCTACGATTCGTTTAAACTCGGGATCGGTTTTCAAACGCAGATCGTACTCGTGTTCCCACATTTCCACCACCTGGTATCCTTGCTGTTCTAACTTCAAACGTCGCTGACACGTGGTCTGGTACAAGTCTTCCATGGTTCGTTGTAAAAACTGATTTTTGGTGTCTCGTTGAGGGTAGCATAGGGGACAACCGTGAAATAAACATCCGTTAAACTCGTACACAATCTGAGGGTTTTCTAAGTCCCAACCATCCACCGAATACGTTCCGATGGTCTTTTCGCCTCCTCCGTTGCGAGCGTGTTGGATCCATTTGTCTTCCTTGTCGCACAAGTAATGGAGCCAGCGTAGGGCTTTGACCGAGTATTGACGTTTGACAAAATTTGTCGTTTGAGGACTGATGACCGCTAGAGTATTTTCAGGCATAAAGCGTTTTCGGTACACTAAAGAACACGCTTTGGCGATGGTACAAGCTTCTTTCAAAGGATCGATCCCTCCGTACTCCATGAACAATTCTCGAAATTTTCCACAGCAACGTCGTAAAATGTCCACGTCAGATCGACAGTACTTTAACATTTCTTCTTGAAAGTCAAAAGGGTCCGAGGCGTGAGTCTGGTACCAAGCATGGAAAGCTTCTCGTTGTTCGGTGCGCATGTTGTCGGGGTCGTAGTCGTCAGCCTCAGGCAAATGGGGTAGAACGGCATGTTGATTGGCTTTGGTATTAAAAAAGTGTGGAAAATAACCTTTAGCCATTTCTGTCATTCCAAACGTTTTAGGCATACGACTCAAAGGCATGGCCAAGTAACACATCGAATCTTTAAACTGTACTTGTCCTACTTGCATAGAAATGATTTTGGCTCCGTTTAAAGTCACTTGAGGCCGTTCGGTACTTTGTTCCGCATAGTATCTGAGCAGAAATTGCCCATCGTATCCCGAGAAATTGTGAGCCATGACCGTGGCATGGCGATGACAATTGCCGTAACGTTCAATGTCTTCTGGACTCCACGTTTCGTCAATGGGGTTAAGGATCCATTGGGCAAACTCGGCTAGCGTGTTTGACCCTCGAAAGATTTTTTCACGTCCTCCAGGAATCTTGCTGCAGTAAGGGCAATGACTAAAGATAGGTTCTTGGATGCACTGCTCGCACGCACGGTGAGCCACGCAAAAATTAGGAATGTGAATACCAGTTTCCTGCATACATTCGAAATCAAAAAAGATAAAATTCCCTTTCTTCTGGGTATCTTCTGGTCGGGGTTGGTATTTTTGAATGAAGCATTCGTGCTCCAAGTCCACGATTTGGTGACAAATGTGACATCGTTTCTTCCCTCGACAAACGTGAAACTTGGCACAATTGGTACGTATGCCTTGTCCACAAGTAGGGCACAATCTCAGGAGTTGACAAGCACTTTTCTGCTGTGAACCTTGCATCTTCAAATGTTGTTGGTAACAGGTAAGACTGACAAAAGTGCGCTGACACACAGGGCAATGTACTCTTTCTTGTCCTTGGTCCAGACAAGGTTGAGAGGCCAAACATCCCTCACATTTCGATCCACAATGTTTGTGTTGTTCTCGATTGTTATAACCATAGTCACATTTTTCACAGTAGTAACTGTATCCCAGGAATCCAGTGATACTGGTAATGGTATCAAAATGATCGTCGTGATGATAGACGTGAGTGTATTTTCCGTCTTTGAAATCGTGGCCTCGAAACAAAAGAGGACCACGCACTTCTTGAGGGTGTACTTTCAAGGTGTAACGTGGAGCCAAGACGTCTTGCAATTGTTGCATTTCTGGAATGCCACAAGGGGTGTCTTTGGATATCCCCGCTTGCTGTAACAGGAGTTCGGCTTCACTTCTTTGTTTGGCTCGGTCCGATTGTTGAATAGTTTTCCAGGCTCTTTTCCATTCTGTCGTATCGTTCTTGTTGGCATACGTTCGTCCCACGACGACAGCACGGGCTAAACACATCTGGTCTTGAGGATTGTTAATTCGGACGAGGCTTAGTTTGGTGTTGCGAAGGTTGTCGATCAATAATACTTTTTTGGGTCTGGTCCCTGGGGAGGAGACACGTGGGTCATGAACAGTGTGGCTTTTCCATCGTCAATGTGAAACTTGTCGTTGGATTGTTGCACATGTTGAATTTTGTCAATGACTTTGGAAGGTGTTAATTCTGATGGACTAGTAAATTCGATCCAAACGGGAGACTTTAAATTATCGTGATGAATAGAAAGTCTCAAGCGATCGTCTTCTTTGGCTTGACATTGCTGTTTCAGTGCAGTTAACACAGAATCCCACACCTCAGTAATGAACACATCTGTATTCTCCAAAGGTACATTGGACTTGAAATCTTTAAACTTTACGGCATACGTGTAAGCCGTTGTTCTAAATTTTCGAGAGGAACGTTTTTCTCTCTCTCGAATGTGATAGTAATTTTCAGGGTTAACTAAGGGTGGTGTACTTTGCTTGGACGTTGATTGTCTGGGTGTAAATTCGGGCTCACTCATGTCATCTTCAAAATCACTGGCATGAATTTGAGCCAAGACTTCAGCTACCGTGCTAGGCGATACATTACGTTTCTGTCTCTTACTGTCTTTTCCTTTCTCCACAACATGATGTGGTCTTTTCATCTTGTCTGCAAAAAGTCAAATGACTACCTTTTAAAGACCATAACCCCTATATATTCATGTCCGATCCGTGCATATATAAAGGGTTAGTGTCTAACGGTTCAGTATTCATTTCACTCTCACATTGACCAGAACGATGGAAGAACCTACACAAGTAGAACTTCTCATCAGAGCTTTACGTGGGGTCATACGAAAGTTTTCTTCAGACCAGCCTACGGCCTACTCTCCTTCCTATCGAGATAAAAGTCAAGATACTTGCTATATCTGTAAGAAGAAAGGACACTGGGCTACAGAATGCTCAGACCGTGACAAAAACAGAAAAGGGTACAATAGAGACAAAAGTCAAGATACCTGTTATTATTGTAAAGAGAAAGGACATTGGTCTCCAAACTGCCCTAAGAAACAACAGGAACAAGAGGAGGAAGGGGAAAGGAATTCTGAACAGGAGGAGGAAGAGGTACCCTCTCCCAAGGAAGAACCCCGACACATTCACAAAGACAAGAAAAAAAGACGAAACGAAAGTGAAGAGGAAGAAGAAGAAAAAGAAAAACGTGTGGCAGTAAAGAAAATGAAAAAACAGAAAGAGTGAAACAGAAGAAAACCTATGAACTTTTTTAAAGTGGTCTTGTGTTATGTTATGTTGTGATTTTTGAATTGTGACGTTTGTACTAGAATAAAGTAAAGAGAAAAAACGTAAGTGTCTCTTGGTTTTGATTTGATAGTATAATTACCTACACTTACACATTCATTCACTCACACGTGCATTATGGGTTTTTAAAAAAATATAATAAAAAGGACTTTTGAGTTTTCATTGAAATAGGCAATTGACATAGTATTTCTTTTCGAAATAATTGGAGTGGTCCTGAAAAGGACCGTTGGTGTTTTGTGTGTTTAAAACAAAACAAACTCAGAAACGGGATGAAATCATCTTGAGCTGTCTTAAGCCTTTGCCACGGCCAAGGCCTACTTCGGGACTGGTGGTTCCTGTCAATGATTTGGTAGAAATCACTAACGGTGGTAAGGTAGACGTAGTCACAGAGAGATCGGGTTGTTTCGCTCGAGAAGGTCTTTTTCTCTTCGGTCGTGATAAAGAAGTCTGATACATTTGTTTCAGACTCCTTAACTCAGCTAAAATATCTAAAAGTACCGTCGTAACCGTTTGATTTTCACTATTTTCTTTCTGTCCTTGGTCTTCATTCTTCTCCGTTGCTGTTACTGCTGCTACTGTTTCTTCCTGGTGTTTCCTTCTTGCTTCTTCTTCCTGCTGTTGCATAAGAAAAGCTTGTTCTTCTACTTTCTGTTGTTGTAAAAATTGCTCCAATGCTTCTTTTTGTCTTTGTTTAAAATCATCGACGTGTCCATAAGAAGATACAGAAGGCAACGAAGGTTCCGGAATAAATTCTTGCGATGTTAAAAAATCCACAATATCCCAGTTAAAATCCACTTCTTCTGGATGTAGATTTGTCATGACTTTAGTAGTCACTGTTGGTCCATGACTTGCTGTCTCTACTCCTGTCTCACTCCAATTCATTGTCTTCTTACTGTCCGCCATGATTGACAACTCTCTTGAATCGATTGACTGCGCACAGGCGTTAGTACCTCTATATAGAAAAGGTGACGTCACAGACTGCTCTCTTCCAATTGGATGGCTGTGTCTGACTTTTGTAACGCACGTTTGGATTGGTGGATACACTCAATCCGTTTCAATCCGCTCTTCCCCTATAAATAACCGCAGTACACGACATTCGCTTCACCTGTTCTCATCAGAAGATGTGGACTAATGTTGAATCGTCAACCCTTGTGTCAAGTATGCTGTTTAGGACTGACATACCCATGTATGTCAGATCATCATGGAGTGTCATTCATAGGACGGAGACAGCCTATTGGAAGAGAAGAGTCTATGTGGAAAGACAAGGTTGCTTGAAGAGAGTTCTCTTCTATGGACCCACAGTAAGAAGAAGTTTAAGGAAGAGAAGAAGATCTGTGAGATGTCCTCTATGTTAACAAAATACTGTTAACATTACACATAACGGCCCTTTTCAGGGCCACTCATAAGTCTCGAAAAGATAGTAGCTTTCATTGCCACCCTTTTTTTCCCTTGTCCCTATATAGACCCACCCTGTTCCATGTCCCTTGACGCTAGATAGACCCAAATAGTTCTCATGTTCAATTTCCCTTGACGCTAGATAGACCCACCCTGTTCCATTTCCCATGACGCTAGATAGACCCACCCTGTTCCATTTCCCATGACGCTAGATAGACCCAAATACTTCCCATGTTCAATTTCCCTTGACGCTAGATAGGCCCACCATGTTAAATTCCCCTTGACGCTAGATAGACCCACCATGTTAAATTCCCCTTGACGCTAGATTAGCCCAAGCTGTTTTTGACTGGATTTTCCCTTGACGCTAGAGTGCCCCCATTAACTACTGATAGTACGTCACCATACTTTAAAACCGGTTCCCACCATTTTTTTCAGCATGACTTTTGATGAAAAACGGACTTTTTTGTTTTTCATGTTATGGATCAGTTGGGCTTAGATAAAAGCTGTTGAAACCCTTTACCCCGCTTGGATTTGGTTAATACTTGGTTTATTGGCTGCGCACCATTGGATAGTACGTCACCATACTTTAAAACCGGTTCCCACCATTTTTTTCAGCATGACTTTTGATGAAAAACGGACTTTTTTGTTTTTCATGTTATGGATCAGTTGGGCTTAGATAAAAGCTGTTGAAACCCTTTACCCCGCTTGGATTTGGTTAATACTTGGTTTATTGGCTGCGCACCATTGGATAGTACGTCACCATACTTTAAAACCGGTTCCCACCATTTTTTTCAGCATGACTTTTGATGAAAAAAGGACTTTTTTGTTTTTCATGTTATGGATCAGTTGGGCTTAGATAAAAGCTGTTGAAACCCTTTACCCCGCTTGGATTTGGTTAATACTTGGTTTATTGGCTGCGCACCATTGGATAGTACGTCACCATACTTTAAAACCGGTTCCCACCATTTTTTTCAGCATGACTTTTGATGAAAAACGGACTTTTTTGTTTTTCATGTTATGGATCAGTTGGGCTTAGATAAAAGCTGTTGAAACCCTTTACCCCGCTTGGATTTGGTTAATACTTGGTTTATTGGCTGCGCACCATTGGATAGTACGTCACCATACTTTAAAACCGGTTCCCACCATTTTTTTCAGCATGACTTTTGATGAAAAACGGACTTTTTTGTTTTTCATGTTATGGATCAGTTGGGCTTAGATAAAAGCTGTTGAAACCCTTTACCCCGCTTGGATTTGGTTAATACTTGGTTTATTGGCTGCGCACCATTGGATAGTACGTCACCATACTTTAAAACCGGTTCCCACCATTTTTTTCAGCATGACTTTTGATGAAAAACGGACTTTTTTGTTTTTCATGTTATGGATCAGTTGGGCTTAGATAAAAGCTGTTGAAACCCTTTACCCCGCTTGGATTTGGTTAATACTTGGTTTATTGGCTGCGCACCATTGGATAGTACGTCACCATACTTTAAAACCGGTTCCCACCATTTTTTTCAGCATGACTTTTGATGAAAAACGGACTTTTTTGTTTTTCATGTTATGGATCAGTTGGGCTTAGATAAAAGCTGTTGAAACCCTTTACCCCGCTTGGATTTGGTTAATACTTGGTTTATTGGCTGCGCACCATTGGATAGTACGTCACCATACTTTAAAACCGGTTCCCACCATTTTTTTCAGCATGACTTTTGATGAAAAACGGACTTTTTTGTTTTTCATGTTATGGATCAGTTGGGCTTAGATAAAAGCTGTTGAAACCCTTTACCCGCTTGGATTTGGTTAATACTTGGTTTATTGGCTGCGCACCATTGGATAGTACGTCACCATACTTTAAAACCGGTTCCCACCATTTTTTTCAGCATGACTTTTGATGAAAAACGGACTTTTTTGTTTTTCATGTTATGGATCAGTTGGGCTTAGATAAAAGCTGTTGAAACCCTTTACCCCGCTTGGATTTGGTTAATACTTGGTTTATTGGCTGCGCACCATTGGATAGTACGTCACCATACTTTAAAACCGGTTCCCACCATTTTTTTCAGCATGACTTTTGATGAAAAACGGACTTTTTTGTTTTTCATGTTATGGATCAGTTGGGCTTAGATAAAAGCTGTTGAAACCCTTTACCCCGCTTGGATTTGGTTAATACTTGGTTTATTGGCTGCGCACCATTGGATAGTACGTCACCATACTTTAAAACCGGTTCCCACCATTTTTTTCAGCATGACTTTTGATGAAAAACGGACTTTTTTGTTTTTCATGTTATGGATCAGTTGGGCTTAGATAAAAGCTGTTGAAACCCTTTACCCCGCTTGGATTTGGTTAATACTTGGTTTATTGGCTGCGCACCATTGGATAGTACGTCACCATACTTTAAAACCGGTTCCCACCATTTTTTCAGCATGACTTTTGATGAAAAACGGACTTTTTTGTTTTTCATGTTATGGATCAGTTGGGCTTAGATAAAAGCTGTTGAAACCCTTTACCCCGCTTGGATTTGGTTAATACTTGGTTTATTGGCTGCGCACCATTGGATAGTACGTCACCATACTTTAAAACCGGTTCCCACCATTTTTTTCAGCATGACTTTTGATGAAAAACGGACTTTTTGGTTTTTTCATGTTATGGATCAGTTGGGCTTAGATAAAAGCTGTTGAAACCCTTTACCCCGCTTGGATTTGGTTAATACTTGGTTTATTGGCTGCGCACCATTGGATAGTACGTCACCATACTTTAAAACCGGTTCCCACCATTTTTTTCAGCATGACTTTTGATGAAAAACGGACTTTTTTGTTTTTCATGTTATGGATCAGTTGGGCTTAGATAAAAGCTGTTGAAACCCTTTACCCCGCTTGGATTTGGTTAATACTTGGTTTATTGGCTGCGCACCATTGGATAGTACGTCACCATACTTTAAAAACCGGTTCCCACCATTTTTTCAGCATGACTTTTGATGATAAACGGACTTTTTTGTTTTCATGTTATGGATCAGTTGGGATTTGATAAAGCTGTTGAAACCCTTTCCCCGCTTGGATTTGGTTAATACTTGGTTTATTGGCTGCGCACCATTGGATAGTACGTCACCATACTTTAAAACCGGTTCCCACCATTTTTTTCAGCATGACTTTTGATGAAAAACGGACTTTTTTGTTTTTCATGTTATGGATCAGTTGGGCTTAGATAAAAGCTGTTGAAACCCTTTACCCCGCTTGGATTTGGTTAATACTTGGTTTATTGGCTGCGCACCATTGGATAGTACGTCACCATACTTTAAAACCGGTTCCCACCATTTTTTTCAGCATGACTTTTGATGAAAAACGGACTTTTTTGTTTTTCATGTTATGGATCAGTTGGGCTTAGATAAAAGCTGTTGAAACCCTTTACCCCGCTTGGATTTGGTTAATACTTGGTTTATTGGCTGCGCACCATTGGATAGTACGTCACCATACTTTAAAACCGGTTCCCACCATTTTTTTCAGCATGACTTTTGATGAAAAACGGACTTTTTTGTTTTTCATGTTGTGGATCAGTTGGGCTTAGATAAAAGCTGTTGAAACCCTTTACCCCGCTTGGATTTGGTTAATACTTGGTTTATTGGCTGCGCACCATTGGATAGTACGTCACCATACTTTAAAACCGGTTCCCACCATTTTTTTCAGCATGACTTTTGATGAAAAACGGACTTTTTTGTTTTTCATGTTATGGATCAGTTGGGCTTAGATAAAAGCTGTTGAAACCCTTTACCCCGCTTGGATTTGGTTAATACTTGGTTTATTGGCTGCGCACCATTGGATAGTACGTCACCATACTTTAAAACCGGTTCCCACCATTTTTTTCAGCATGACTTTTGATGAAAAACGGACTTTTTTGTTTTTCATGTTATGATCAGTTGGGCTTAGATAAAAGCTGTTGAAACCCTTTACCCCGCTTGGATTTGGTTAATACTTGGTTTATTGGCTGCGCACCATTGGATAGTACGTCACCATACTTTAAAACCGGTTCCCACCATTTTTTTCAGCATGACTTTTGATGAAAAACGGACTTTTTTGTTTTTCATGTTATGGATCAGTTGGGCTTAGATAAAAGCTGTTGAAACCATTTACCTCCGCTTGGATTTGGTTAATACTTGGTTTATTGGCTGCGCACCATTGGATAGTACGTCACCATACTTTAAAACCGGTTCCCACCATTTTTTTCAGCATGACTTTTGATGAAAAACGGACTTTTTTGTTTTTCATGTTATGGATCAGTTGGGCTTAGATAAAAGCTGTTGAAACCCTTTACCCCGCTTGGATTTGGTTAATACTTGGTTTATTGGCTGCGCACCATTGGATAGTACGTCACCATACTTTAAAACCGGTTCCCACCATTTTTTTCAGCATGACTTTTGATGAAAAACGGACTTTTTTGTTTTTCATGTTATGGATCAGTTGGGCTTAGATAAAAGCTGTTGAAACCCTTTACCCCGCTTGGATTTGGTTAATACTTGGTTTATTGGCTGCGCACCATTGGATAGTACGTCACCATACTTTAAAACCGGTTCCCACCATTTTTTTCAGCATGACTTTTGATGAAAAACGGACTTTTTTGTTTTTCATGTTATGGATCAGTTGGGCTTAGATAAAAGCTGTTGAAACCCTTTACCCCGCTTGGATTTGGTTAATACTTGGTTTATTGGCTGCGCACCATTGGATAGTACGTCACCATACTTTAAAACCGGTTCCCACCATTTTTTTCAGCATGACTTTTGATGAAAAACGGACTTTTTTGTTTTTCATGTTATGGATCAGTTGGGCTTAGATAAAAGCTGTTGAAACCCTTTACCCCGCTTGGATTTGGTTAATACTTGGTTTATTGGCTGCGCACCATTGGATAGTACGTCACCATACTTTAAAACCGGTTCCCACCATTTTTTTCAGCATGACTTTTGATGAAAAACGGACTTTTTTGTTTTTCATGTTATGGATCAGTTGGGCTTAGATAAAAGCTGTTGAAACCCTTTACCCCGCTTGGATTTGGTTAATACTTGGTTTATTGGCTGCGCACCATTGGATAGTACGTCACCATACTTTAAAACCGGTTCCCACCATTTTTTTCAGCATGACTTTTGATGAAAAACGGACTTTTTTGTTTTTCATGTTATGGATCAGTTGGGCTTAGATAAAAGCTGTTGAAACCCTTTACCCCGCTTGGATTTGGTTAATACTTGGTTTATTGGCTGCGCACCATTGGATAGTACGTCACCATACTTTAAAACCGGTTCCCACCATTTTTTTCAGCATGACTTTTGATGAAAAACGGACTTTTTTGTTTTTCATGTTATGGATCAGTTGGGCTTAGATAAAAGCTGTTGAAACCCTTTACCCCGCTTGGATTTGGTTAATACTTGGTTTATTGGCTGCGCACCATTGGATAGTACGTCACCATACTTTAAAACCGGTTCCCACCATTTTTTTCAGCATGACTTTTGATGAAAAACGGACTTTTTTGTTTTTCATGTTATGGATCAGTTGGGCTTAGATAAAAGCTGTTGAAACCCTTTACCCCGCTTGGATTTGGTTAATACTTGGTTTATTGGCTGCGCACCATTGGATAGTACGTCACCATACTTTAAAACCGGTTCCCACCATTTTTTTCAGCATGACTTTTGATGAAAAACGGACTTTTTTGTTTTTCATGTTATGGATCAGTTGGGCTTAGATAAAAGCTGTTGAAACCCTTTACCCCGCTTGGATTTGGTTAATACTTGGTTTATTGGCTGCGCACCATTGGATAGTACGTCACCATACTTTAAAACCGGTTCCCACCATTTTTTTCAGCATGACTTTTGATGAAAAACGGACTTTTTTGTTTTTCATGTTATGGATCAGTTGGGCTTAGATAAAAGCTGTTGAAACCCTTTACCCCGCTTGGATTTGGTTAATACTTGGTTTATTGGCTGCGCACCATTGGATAGTACGTCACCATACTTTAAAACCGGTTCCCACCATTTTTTTCAGCATGACTTTTGATGAAAAACGGACTTTTTTGTTTTTCATGTTATGGATCAGTTGGGCTTAGATAAAAGCTGTTGAAACCCTTTACCCCGCTTGGATTTGGTTAATACTTGGTTTATTGGCTGCGCACCATTGGATAGTACGTCACCATACTTTAAAACCGGTTCCCACCATTTTTTTCAGCATGACTTTTGATGAAAAACGGACTTTTTTGTTTTTCATGTTATGGATCAGTTGGGCTTAGATAAAAGCTGTTGAAACCCTTTACCCCGCTTGGATTTGGTTAATACTTGGTTTATTGGCTGCGCACCATTGGATAGTACGTCACCATACTTTAAAACCGGTTCCCACCATTTTTTTCAGCATGACTTTTGATGAAAAACGGACTTTTTTGTTTTTCATGTTATGGATCAGTTGGGCTTAGATAAAAGCTGTTGAAACCCTTTACCCCGCTTGGATTTGGTTAATACTTGGTTTATTGGCTGCGCACCATTGGATAGTACGTCACCATACTTTAAAACCGGTTCCCACCATTTTTTTCAGCATGACTTTTGATGAAAAACGGACTTTTTTGTTTTTCATGTTATGGATCAGTTGGGCTTAGATAAAAGCTGTTGAAACCCTTTACCCCGCTTGGATTTGGTTAATACTTGGTTTATTGGCTGCGCACCATTGGATAGTACGTCACCATACTTTAAAACCGGTTCCCACCATTTTTTTCAGCATGACTTTTGATGAAAAACGGACTTTTTTGTTTTTCATGTTATGGATCAGTTGGGCTTAGATAAAAGCTGTTGAAACCCTTTACCCCGCTTGGATTTGGTTAATACTTGGTTTATTGGCTGCGCACCATTGGATAGTACGTCACCATACTTTAAAACCGGTTCCCACCATTTTTTTCAGCATGACTTTTGATGAAAAACGGACTTTTTTGTTTTTCATGTTATGGATCAGTTGGGCTTAGATAAAAGCTGTTGAAACCCTTTACCCCGCTTGGATTTGGTTAATACTTGGTTTATTGGCTGCGCACCATTGGATAGTACGTCACCATACTTTAAAACCGGTTCCCACCATTTTTTTCAGCATGACTTTTGATGAAAAACGGACTTTTTTGTTTTTCATGTTATGGATCAGTTGGGCTTAGATAAAAGCTGTTGAAACCCTTTACCCCGCTTGGATTTGGTTAATACTTGGTTTATTGGCTGCGCACCATTGGATAGTACGTCACCATACTTTAAAACCGGTTCCCACCATTTTTTTCAGCATGACTTTTGATGAAAAACGGACTTTTTTGTTTTTCATGTTATGGATCAGTTGGGCTTAGATAAAAGCTGTTGAAACCCTTTACCCCGCTTGGATTTGGTTAATACTTGGTTTATTGGCTGCGCACCATTGGATAGTACGTCACCATACTTTAAAACCGGTTCCCACCATTTTTTTCAGCATGACTTTTGATGAAAAACGGACTTTTTTGTTTTTCATGTTATGGATCAGTTGGGCTTAGATAAAAGCTGTTGAAACCCTTTACCCCGCTTGGATTTGGTTAATACTTGGTTTATTGGCTGCGCACCATTGGATAGTACGTCACCATACTTTAAAACCGGTTCCCACCATTTTTTTCAGCATGACTTTTGATGAAAAACGGACTTTTTTGTTTTTCATGTTATGGATCAGTTGGGCTTAGATAAAAGCTGTTGAAACCCTTTACCCCGCTTGGATTTGGTTAATACTTGGTTTATTGGCTGCGCACCATTGGATAGTACGTCACCATACTTTAAAACCGGTTCCCACCATTTTTTTCAGCATGACTTTTGATGAAAAACGGACTTTTTTGTTTTTCATGTTATGGATCAGTTGGGCTTAGATAAAAGCTGTTGAAACCCTTTACCCCGCTTGGATTTGGTTAATACTTGGTTTATTGGCTGCGCACCATTGGATAGTACGTCACCATACTTTAAAACCGGTTCCCACCATTTTTTTCAGCATGACTTTTGATGAAAAACGGACTTTTTTGTTTTTCATGTTATGGATCAGTTGGGCTTAGATAAAAGCTGTTGAAACCCTTTACCCCGCTTGGATTTGGTTAATACTTGGTTTATTGGCTGCGCACCATTGGATAGTACGTCACCATACTTTAAAACCGGTTCCCACCATTTTTTTCAGCATGACTTTTGATGAAAAACGGACTTTTTTGTTTTTCATGTTATGGATCAGTTGGGCTTAGATAAAAGCTGTTGAAACCCTTTACCCCGCTTGGATTTGGTTAATACTTGGTTTATTGGCTGCGCACCATTGGATAGTACGTCACCATACTTTAAAACCGGTTCCCACCATTTTTTTCAGCATGACTTTTGATGAAAAACGGACTTTTTTGTTTTTCATGTTATGGATCAGTTGGGCTTAGATAAAAGCTGTTGAAACCCTTTACCCCGCTTGGATTTGGTTAATACTTGGTTTATTGGCTGCGCACCATTGGATAGTACGTCACCATACTTTAAAACCGGTTCCCACCATTTTTTTCAGCATGACTTTTGATGAAAAACGGACTTTTTTGTTTTTCATGTTATGGATCAGTTGGGCTTAGATAAAAGCTGTTGAAACCCTTTACCCCGCTTGGATTTGGTTAATACTTGGTTTATTGGCTGCGCACCATTGGATAGTACGTCACCATACTTTAAAACCGGTTCCCACCATTTTTTTCAGCATGACTTTTGATGAAAAACGGACTTTTTTGTTTTTCATGTTATGGATCAGTTGGGCTTAGATAAAAGCTGTTGAAACCCTTTACCCCGCTTGGATTTGGTTAATACTTGGTTTATTGGCTGCGCACCATTGGATAGTACGTCACCATACTTTAAAACCGGTTCCCACCATTTTTTTCAGCATGACTTTTGATGAAAAACGGACTTTTTTGTTTTTCATGTTATGGATCAGTTGGGCTTAGATAAAAGCTGTTGAAACCCTTTACCCCGCTTGGATTTGGTTAATACTTGGTTTATTGGCTGCGCACCATTGGATAGTACGTCACCATACTTTAAAACCGGTTCCCACCATTTTTTTCAGCATGACTTTTGATGAAAAACGGACTTTTTTGTTTTTCATGTTATGGATCAGTTGGGCTTAGATAAAAGCTGTTGAAACCCTTTACCCCGCTTGGATTTGGTTAATACTTGGTTTATTGGCTGCGCACCATTGGATAGTACGTCACCATACTTTAAAACCGGTTCCCACCATTTTTTTCAGCATGACTTTTGATGAAAAACGGACTTTTTTGTTTTTCATGTTATGGATCAGTTGGGCTTAGATAAAAGCTGTTGAAACCCTTTACCCCGCTTGGATTTGGTTAATACTTGGTTTATTGGCTGCGCACCATTGGATAGTACGTCACCATACTTTAAAACCGGTTCCCACCATTTTTTTCAGCATGACTTTTGATGAAAAACGGACTTTTTTGTTTTTCATGTTATGGATCAGTTGGGCTTAGATAAAAGCTGTTGAAACCCTTTACCCCGCTTGGATTTGGTTAATACTTGGTTTATTGGCTGCGCACCATTGGATAGTACGTCACCATACTTTAAAACCGGTTCCCACCATTTTTTTCAGCATGACTTTTGATGAAAAACGGACTTTTTTGTTTTTCATGTTATGGATCAGTTGGGCTTAGATAAAAGCTGTTGAAACCCTTTACCCCGCTTGGATTTGGTTAATACTTGGTTTATTGGCTGCGCACCATTGGATAGTACGTCACCATACTTTAAAACCGGTTCCCACCATTTTTTTCAGCATGACTTTTGATGAAAAACGGACTTTTTTGTTTTTCATGTTATGGATCAGTTGGGCTTAGATAAAAGCTGTTGAAACCCTTTACCCCGCTTGGATTTGGTTAATACTTGGTTTATTGGCTGCGCACCATTGGATAGTACGTCACCATACTTTAAAACCGGTTCCCACCATTTTTTTCAGCATGACTTTTGATGAAAAACGGACTTTTTTGTTTTTCATGTTATGGATCAGTTGGGCTTAGATAAAAGCTGTTGAAACCCTTTACCCCGCTTGGATTTGGTTAATACTTGGTTTATTGGCTGCGCACCATTGGATAGTACGTCACCATACTTTAAAACCGGTTCCCACCATTTTTTTCAGCATGACTTTTGATGAAAAACGGACTTTTTTGTTTTTCATGTTATGGATCAGTTGGGCTTAGATAAAAGCTGTTGAAACCCTTTACCCCGCTTGGATTTGGTTAATACTTGGTTTATTGGCTGCGCACCATTGGATAGTACGTCACCATACTTTAAAACCGGTTCCCACCATTTTTTTCAGCATGACTTTTGATGAAAAACGGACTTTTTTGTTTTTCATGTTATGGATCAGTTGGGCTTAGATAAAAGCTGTTGAAACCCTTTACCCCGCTTGGATTTGGTTAATACTTGGTTTATTGGCTGCGCACCATTGGATAGTACGTCACCATACTTTAAAACCGGTTCCCACCATTTTTTTCAGCATGACTTTTGATGAAAAACGGACTTTTTTGTTTTTCATGTTATGGATCAGTTGGGCTTAGATAAAAGCTGTTGAAACCCTTTACCCCGCTTGGATTTGGTTAATACTTGGTTTATTGGCTGCGCACCATTGGATAGTACGTCACCATACTTTAAAACCGGTTCCCACCATTTTTTTCAGCATGACTTTTGATGAAAAACGGACTTTTTTGTTTTTCATGTTATGGATCAGTTGGGCTTAGATAAAAGCTGTTGAAACCCTTTACCCCGCTTGGATTTGGTTAATACTTGGTTTATTGGCTGCGCACCATTGGATAGTACGTCACCATACTTTAAAACCGGTTCCCACCATTTTTTTCAGCATGACTTTTGATGAAAAACGGACTTTTTTGTTTTTCATGTTATGGATCAGTTGGGCTTAGATAAAAGCTGTTGAAACCCTTTACCCCGCTTGGATTTGGTTAATACTTGGTTTATTGGCTGCGCACCATTGGATAGTACGTCACCATACTTTAAAACCGGTTCCCACCATTTTTTTCAGCATGACTTTTGATGAAAAACGGACTTTTTTGTTTTTCATGTTATGGATCAGTTGGGCTTAGATAAAAGCTGTTGAAACCCTTTACCCCGCTTGGATTTGGTTAATACTTGGTTTATTGGCTGCGCACCATTGGATAGTACGTCACCATACTTTAAAACCGGTTCCCACCATTTTTTTCAGCATGACTTTTGATGAAAAACGGACTTTTTTGTTTTTCATGTTATGGATCAGTTGGGCTTAGATAAAAGCTGTTGAAACCCCCCTTTACCCCGCTTGGATTTGGTTAATACTTGGTTTATTGGCTGCGCACCATTGGATAGTACGTCACCATACTTTAAACCGGTTCCCACCATTTTTTTTCAGCATGACTTTTGATGAAGAACGGACTTTTTTGTTTTTCATGTTATGGATCAGTTGGGCTTAGATAAAAGCTGTTGAAACCCTTTACCCCGCTTGGATTTGGTTAATACTTGGTTTATTGGCTGCGCACCATTGGATAGTACGTCACCATACTTTAAAACCGGTTCCCACCATTTTTTTCAGCATGACTTTTGATGAAAACGGACTTTTTTGTTTTTCATGTTATGGATCAGTTGGGGCTTAGATAAAAGCTGTTGAAACCCTTTACCCCGCTTGGATTTGGTTAATACTTGGTTTATTGGCTGCGCACCATTGGATAGTACGTCACCATACTTTAAAACCGGTTCCCACCATTTTTTTTCAGCATGACTTTTGATGAAAAACGGACTTTTTTGTTTTTCATGTTATGGATCAGTTGGGCTTAGATAAAAGCTGTTGAAACCCTTTACCCCGCTTGGATTTGGTTAATACTTGGTTTATTGGCTGCGCACCATTGGATAGTACGTCACCATACTTTAAAACCGGTTCCCACCATTTTTTTCAGCATGACTTTTGATGAAAAACGGACTTTTTTGTTTTTCATGTTATGGATCAGTTGGGCTTAGATAAAAGCTGTTGAAACCCTTTACCCCGCTTGGATTTGGTTAATACTTGGTTTATTGGCTGCGCACCATTGGATAGTACGTCACCATACTTTAAAACCGGTTCCCACCATTTTTTTCAGCATGACTTTTGATGAAAAACGGACTTTTTTGTTTTTCATGTTATGGATCAGTTGGGCTTAGATAAAAGCTGTTGAAACCCTTTACCCCGCTTGGATTTGGTTAATACTTGGTTTATTGGCTGCGCACCATTGGATAGTACGTCACCATACTTTAAAACCGGTTCCCACCATTTTTTTCAGCATGACTTTTGATGAAAAACGGACTTTTTTGTTTTTCATGTTATGGATCAGTTGGGCTTAGATAAAAGCTGTTGAAACCCTTTACCCCGCTTGGATTTGGTTAATACTTGGTTTATTGGCTGCGCACCATTGGATAGTACGTCACCATACTTTAAAACCGGTTCCCACCATTTTTTCAGCATGACTTTTGATGAAAAACGGACTTTTTTGTTTTTCATGTTATGGATCAGTTGGGCTTAGATAAAAGCTGTTGAAACCCTTTACCCCGCTTGGATTTGGTTAATACTTGGTTTATTGGCTGCGCACCATTGGATAGTACGTCACCATACTTTAAAACCGTTCCCACCATTTTTTTCAGCATGACTTTTGATGAAAAACGGACTTTTTTGTTTTTCATGTTATGGATCAGTTGGGCTTAGATAAAAGCTGTTGAAACCCTTTACCCCGCTTGGATTTGGTTAATACTTGGTTTATTGGCTGCGCACCATTGGATAGTACGTCACCATACTTTAAAACCGGTTCCCACCATTTTTTCAGCATGACTTTTGATGAAAAACGGACTTTTTTGTTTTTCATGTTATGGATCAGTTGGGCTTAGATAAAAGCTGTTGAAACCCTTTACCCCGCTTGGATTTGGTTAATACTTGGTTTATTGGCTGCGCACCATTGGATAGTACGTCACCATACTTTAAAACCGGTTCCCACCATTTTTTTCAGCATGACTTTTGATGAAAAACGGACTTTTTTGTTTTTCATGTTATGGATCAGTTGGGCTTAGATAAAAGCTGTTGAAACCCTTTACCCCGCTTGGATTTGGTTAATACTTGGTTTATTGGCTGCGCACCATTGGATAGTACGTCACCATACTTTAAAACCGGTTCCCACCATTTTTTTCAGCATGACTTTTGATGAAAAACGGACTTTTTTGTTTTTCATGTTATGGATCAGTTGGGCTTAGATAAAAGCTGTTGAAACCCTTTACCCCGCTTGGATTTGGTTAATACTTGGTTTATTGGCTGCGCACCATTGGATAGTACGTCACCATACTTTAAAACCGGTTCCCACCATTTTTTTCAGCATGACTTTTGATGAAAAACGGACTTTTTGTTTTTCATGTTATGGATCAGTTGGGCTTAGATAAAAGCTGTTGAAACCCTTTACCCCGCTTGGATTTGGTTAATACTTGGTTTATTGGCTGCGCACCATTGGATAGTACGTCACCATACTTTAAAACCGGTTCCCACCATTTTTTTCAGCATGACTTTTGATGAAAAACGGACTTTTTTGTTTTTCATGTTATGGATCAGTTGGGCTTAGATAAAAGCTGTTGAAACCCTTTACCCCGCTTAGGATTTGGTTAATACTTGGTTTATTGGCTGCGCACCATTGGATAGTACGTCACCATACTTTAAAACCGGTTCCCACCATTTTTTTCAGCATGACTTTTGATGAAAAACGGACTTTTTTGTTTTTCATGTTATGGATCAGTTGGGCTTAGATAAAAGCTGTTGAAACCCTTTACCCCGCTTGGATTTGGTTAATACTTGGTTTATTGGCTGCGCACCATTGGATAGTACGTCACCATACTTTAAAACCGGTTCCCACCATTTTTTTCAGCATGACTTTTGATGAAAAACGGACTTTTTTGTTTTTCATGTTATGGATCAGTTGGGCTTAGATAAAAGCTGTTGAAACCCTTTACCCCGCTTGGATTTGGTTAATACTTGGTTTATTGGCTGCGCACCATTGGATAGTACGTCACCATACTTTAAAACCGGTTCCCACCATTTTTTTCAGCATGACTTTTGATGAAAAACGTACTTTTTTGTTTTTCATGTTATGGATCAGTTGGGCTTAGATAAAAGCTGTTGAAACCCTTTACCCCGCTTGGATTTGGTTAATACTTGGTTTATTGGCTGCGCACCATTGGATAGTACGTCACCATACTTTAAAACCGGTTCCCACCATTTTTTTCAGCATGACTTTTGATGAAAAACGGACTTTTTTGTTTTTCATGTTATGGATCAGTTGGGCTTAGATAAAAGCTGTTGAAACCCTTTACCCCGCTTGGATTTGGTTAATACTTGGTTTATTGGCTGCGCACCATTGGATAGTACGTCACCATACTTTAAAACCGGTTCCCACCATTTTTTTCAGCATGACTTTTGATGAAAAACGGACTTTTTTGTTTTTCATGTTATGGATCAGTTGGGCTTAGATAAAAGCTGTTGAAACCCTTTACCCCGCTTGGATTTGGTTAATACTTGGTTTATTGGCTGCGCACCATTGGATAGTACGTCACCATACTTTAAAACCGGTTCCCACCATTTTTTTCAGCATGACTTTTGATGAAAAACGGACTTTTTTGTTTTTCATGTTATGGATCAGTTGGGCTTAGATAAAAGCTGTTGAAACCCTTTACCCCGCTTGGATTTGGTTAATACTTGGTTTATTGGCTGCGCACCATTGGATAGTACGTCACCATACTTTAAAACCGGTTCCCACCATTTTTTTCAGCATGACTTTTGATGAAAAACGGACTTTTTTGTTTTTCATGTTATGGATCAGTTGGGCTTAGATAAAAGCTGTTGAAACCCTTTACCCCGCTTGGATTTGGTTAATACTTGGTTTATTGGCTGCGCACCATTGGATAGTACGTCACCATACTTTAAAACCGGTTCCCACTATTTTTTTCAGCATGACTTTTGATGAAAAACGGACTTTTTTGTTTTTCATGTTATGGATCAGTTGGGCTTAGATAAAAGCTGTTGAAACCCTTTACCCCGCTTGGATTTGGTTAATACTTGGTTTATTGGCTGCGCACCATTGGATAGTACGTCACCATACTTTAAACCGGTTCCCACCATTTTTTTCAGCATGACTTTTGATGAAAAACGGACTTTTTTGTTTTTCATGTTATGGATCAGTTGGGCTTAGATAAAAGCTGTTGAAACCCTTTACCCCGCTTGGATTTGGTTAATACTTGGTTTATTGGCTGCGCACCATTGGATAGTACGTCACCATACTTTAAAACCGGTTCCCACCATTTTTTTCAGCATGACTTTTGATGAAAAACGGACTTTTTTGTTTTTCATGTTATGGATCAGTTGGGCTTAGATAAAAGCTGTTGAAACCCTTTACCCCGCTTGGATTTGGTTAATACTTGGTTTATTGGCTGCGCACCATTGGATAGTACGTCACCATACTTTAAAACCGGTTCCCACCATTTTTTTCAGCATGACTTTTGATGAAAAACGGACTTTTTTGTTTTTCATGTTATGGATCAGTTGGGCTTAGATGAAAGCTGTTGAAACCCTTTACCCCGCTTGGATTTGGTTAATACTTGGTTTATTGGCTGCGCACCATTGGATAGTACGTCACCATACTTTAAAACCGGTTCCCACCATTTTTTTCAGCATGACTTTTGATGAAAAACGGACTTTTTTGTTTTTCATGTTATGGATCAGTTGGGCTTAGATAAAAGCTGTTGAAACCCTTTACCCCGCTTGGATTTGGTTAATACTTGGTTTATTGGCTGCGCACAATTGGATAGTACGTCACCATACTTTAAAACCGGTTCCCACCATTTTTTTCAGCATAACTTTTGATGAAAAACGGACTTTTTTGTTTTTCATGTTATGGATCAGTTGGGCTTAGATAAAAGCTGTTGAAACCCTTTACCCCGCTTGGATTTGGTTAATACTTGGTTTATTGGCTGCGCACCATTGGATAGTACGTCACCATACTTTAAAACCGGTTCCCACCATTTTTTTCAGCATGACTTTTGATGAAAAACGGACTTTTTTGTTTTTCATGTTATGGATCAGTTGGGCTTAGATAAAAGCTGTTGAAACCCTTTACCCCGCTTGGATTTGGTTAATACTTGGTTTATTGGCTGCGCACCATTGGATAGTACGTCACCATACTTTAAAACCGGTTCCCACCATTTTTTTCAGCATGACTTTTGATGAAAAACGGACTTTTTTGTTTTTCATGTTATGGATCAGTTGGGCTTAGATGAAAGCTGTTGAAACCCTTTACCCCGCTTGGATTTGGTTAATACTTGGTTTATTGGCTGCGCACCATTGGATAGTACGTCACCATACTTTAAAACCGGTTCCCACCATTTTTTTCAGCATGACTTTTGATGAAAAACGGACTTTTTTGTTTTTCATCTTATGGATCAGTTGGGCTTAGATAAAAGCTGTTGAAACCCTTTACCCCGCTTGGATTTGGTTAATACTTGGTTTATTGGCTGCGCACCATTGGATAGTAGTAGTTAATGGGGGCACTCTAGCGTCAAGGGAAAATCCAGTCAAAAACAGCTTGGGCTAATCTAGCGTCAAGGGGAATTTAACATGGTGGGTCTATCTAGCGTCAAGGGGAATTTAACATGGTGGGCCTATCTAGCGTCAAGGGAAATTGAACATGGGAAGTATTTGGGTCTATCTAGCGTCAAGGGACATGGAACAGGGTGGGTCTATATAGGGACAAGGGAAAAAAAGGGTGGCAATGAAAGCTACTATCTTTTCGAGACTTATGAGTGGCCCTGAAAAGAGCCTTTGGATACTTCTTCTTCTTTTATTTTCTGCCATTGTTCCACCACCTTTTGATTTTACCAATGATTCCCGTTTTCTTCTTCTTTTTTTCTTCGGGAATCCAGTCAGGATGTCCCATAGCTCTAAACTTTTCCTGAACTCTCATCCATCTTAGATTGAGTAGATCAAAGTCCTCTTTCGTCTTTTTGTTCTTTTTTTCCTTTCTCTCCTTAGACCAGTTTTCTTTAATCTGGATCACCTGTTCTTCCATCACCATTCTCATCATTGCTTCTGCTTTCTTTAGCCTGTCTAGACCCCACTTCACATATTCCCACTCTATCAGATGTAATGTTTCTTCTAGAAAACACCTGACTTTGATGACATGATCAAGTGCTTGCTTCAAGTCCCCTATTCTTATATATTTTCTTTTAATACGTCTTCTTAATTTCTGGTCTTCCTCCTCTATCATACCTTCTAATAAATCTCTTGCTAATTTCAGTTGGCTTACAAAGCCATGGTTACTCTGAAATTCTTCCTCAAGTCTTTCCACTTGATATTCTGCATCAAGGATCCCAAACCAGCTGTCTCGGAGTTGGATAAACAATTCAAAATTCATCTTGATGTGTTCAAAATTGAATGGCTCCAAGGACCGACGATTGCGTATATATATCTTAAGCACGGACGTGAAAGTAAACACCCCCTACATTCACTTGTCATATTAGATACTATTCACAAATCCTATTATATACTATCCAAAATCACACCCTATACTAACCACACACACGGGGAAGCAGCCAAAACAAACCCTACTATATACTATCCAAAATCACACCCTATACTAACCACACACACGGGGAAGCAGCCAAAACAAACCCTACTATATACTATCCAAAATCACACCCTATACTAACCACACACACGGGGAAGCAGCCAAAACAAACCCTACTATATACTATCCAAAATCACACCCTATACTAACCACACACACGGGGAAGCAGCCAAAACAAACCCTACTATACACTATCCAAAATCACACCCTATACTAACCACACACACGGGGAAGCAGCCAAAACAAACCCTACTATATACTATCCAAAATCACACCCTATACTAACCACACACACGGGGAAGCAGCCAAAACAAACCCTACTATATACTATCCAAAATCACACCCTATACTAACCACACACACGGGGAAGCAGCCAAAACAAACCCTACTATATACTATCCAAAATCACACCCTATACTAACCACACACACACGGGGAAGCAGCCAAACACACCCTACTATATACTATCCAAAATCACACCCTATACTAACCACACACACGGGGAAGCAACCAAAACAAACCCTATTATATACTATCCAAAATTACACCCTATACCATCTAAATAGAGTTAGTGTTTATAATCACACTACTCCTCTCTCACACCCATTGGCAATTGACATAGTATTTCTTTTCTTGTTATTTGGGTAGCCCTGAGAAGGGCTGTTTTTAAAACTTCAAATTGCACCTGGTTAATGTTGGCATCTCCCAGGTCTAGCCCCACACACACATCTCCTACTCCAATCATTCTCCCAATTCACTCTTGTGATTGGGAGTGCAGAGGGAGAATGAGTGGCTTCACTATCCCAATCTTCTGTTTGAGGGATAGTGAAAGTCTCTTCATTTCTGCCTCTATTCCGCAACCGTGGATGAGACTGTGGTTGTTGCGGCTGAGGCAGTGGGGGCTGAACCTGTAGTGGACGAACTGGTTCTGGTGAAGGTGTCCTCACTATAGGCTTGACTTCACTAGTTTGCCTCATCATACGGTGAGGCAAAATTGACATTTTCATTTCCTTCTCCTCTTCTTTCTTTTTCCTCTCCTCCTCTTCTTTGATTCTGGTCTCTTCTTCTTCGGCCTCCATTGCCAGTTCGTCCAGGAGACGCCTAGCATTCTCCAGATGCATTTGAAGCTCTCTTAACTTTTGAACTCTATTCATCTTTGGTGTTGATGCGTCAACGATGGGTAGCCAGACTGACGAGTGCTTCTTTATATATAGTTCAAGCGCGGACGTGATGGAAAACACCCCTAGATCCAAAAAACTTACATTATCCCTTTCATTACCAAAACACGCTGACGTGATAGAAAACACCCCCTAGATCCAAAAAACTTACATTATCCCTATCATTACCAAAAAAAAACAAAACACGCGGACTTAAAAGAAAACACCCCACACTTTTATACTTGACTCATATTAATTATAAATTGAACAAGTTATTTTGAAAAAATACGTTGTGCTTATAGACGCACTTCAAAACAAAAGTAAAAAGAGACAGTGATTATAGACTCACTTCTAATTTTTTTCTAACTTTCTCACATACCATGAGCAAATTGAATGATTAATTCTTTTCGAGAATATTGGGTAGCCCTGAAAAGGGCTGTTTTTTTGTGTTTGTGTGTACGAGGAAGGATGACAATCTTTTATCGTCTAAGATTGCGTCCTCGTTTGGCTACACGATAGGGCCTGCTTCTTCGGAAAGAGAAAGAGAACTCTTTCGTGTCCACACGGCAGTCGACAAAACTTCTGTCTGGTTCCTGCTGCTGTTGTTGCTGTTGTTGCTGCTGCTGCTGCTGCTGCTGCTGTTCTCTCTGTTCTCTCTGCTGCTTTTGAAGTCGATACTTCTCAGTCCATTCTTCTTTCTCTTTTTGAATTTCCTCTCTGAAGAGTTCTTCTATGAGGTCTTCCGTTACTTGTAGCATTCTTACATTCTCAATCTCTTCAGGCTTTGGCATCAGATTGTGTCTGATACGATGCAGAGTGACATAAGCTTCGTTCAGCTTAGCTAGTCATGAGCACATCTTCGTAGTAGGATGAGTCAAACAATGGATGGTCAGACTGGAGACTACCCCTGCTTTATATGGTTCAAGCGCGGACGTGATGGAAAACACCCCTCTGCGGTTTAGGGTTTTTGAAACGTTTAGATAGTTTAATGTGAGGGATAGAAAGAAAAGTCAAAGAGCATTTATATGAATACAAATGTAAAACAAATGACAGACTATTTGGTTTCAAAACACAACATTTGTATTCAAATAACAAAACAACTCACAAAAAACAATTTTTTCAAAGAACAAACATGTTTTTCTTCCATAACACTAATACATTATCTTTGACATGGTTGACAACGTTGTGAATTAAATTGAGATTTCCACTGTTGGAAATCATTGGGCGATTGATGTACACTACGTTTCCTAGCTAAAGACAACAGATAGCCATAATGGTCACAAAACCATCGATCTACTTTGTCATCGTTTCGAGACGAATGACGATCAAAATAAGTCACTAAATGTTCTAAAGAATATCCAAGACTGCGATGATGCAGATAATAGATACAATATTGTCCACACACCATAGAATCAGTGCCTTGTAATTTCACATTATTGAATCGTGTCGTCTGGGCATTTCTTCTCATAAAGTCAATGATATCATCTTCGAAAGGAGGCAATCCATACGAATCAAAATACTCCGCACAACCCTCTTGAGGAAAGTAGACAGCTACCCAGTGAGTTCCTGGAAGATGACTGTCATCTGTGTTGATGACATAAGCTTGATTCTCTTGAGGTTTGCGATGAGGTAGTTCATCTTTAGCACACACGACAGGATTCCAAGAAGCAGTGTACGAACTACGGTTCAAAAGATAATAAAGTTCCCAGGTATCCATTTTTTGTTGTGTAGCCTGGTTTTTTTCTCTCCTTTCTTCACAGGTGATGATAAGTCATCAATTCAATCCAGACTTTTTGTTTGAAACTGTCTGACAAGTAACTGATGGTTTGCTTCGTCTCTTTACTTTTGGCCAAGAGAGCTTCGATGCGATCGATTTCTCGAGCAAACAATGGAGGAGAGGAATGATCACGTAAGCCTTTATACCACTGAAGTAACACGTCTTCTTCGGAGATGAGACTCCAAGCTTCGTTCAGATAATCATCCAATTTTTCTTCTTGACTCATCATCATACATTTATCGTGTTGAATTTGACTGGGATGGTCGATTTGACATCCATAACAATCTTTTTTAATCATGTCCCTCATTTTATCTTCCAAGTGTTGTGCAAAACAAGCCACTAACTGTTGTTCCTGTTCTGGCCATCTGGATTGCATGATCACTACTTCTTCTTTTTGGTCTTCGGGAACTGATTTTTCTGTAACCTCCCATTCCATGGATTCTCCACTATTCAAAGAAGGACAAGGGTCTTCCATAGTGTCTAATAGTCTAGAATGACTTCTCTCAAACTGTTGATTTCTATGGTATTATCGAATTCGGCATACAGAATGACATTCACCGTATTGGGAAGAGGTACTGCAAACTGAAGTTCCACACGCAGTTGTCCAGATTTTATAGGGTGGAAATGTCCCTCGTCGCTGCCTTGGTCTGGAGTGAAATCAAAAGCCCACAACGCGTAACCTCCTGCATAATCGTCGTAGGAAATACCGTGACTGGTGTTGGTTCCTAACTGCCCTGTGGCTTCGTACAGTGACAAGTACGACCTCAAGTAATTTTTCTGTTCGCCAAACTTGGGTTCGAAGGGTCGGGTACACAAAGTTTTGCCATCGCGACTGACTTCGATTTTGGATACATTGTAGTGCTTAAACTCGAAAGGATTGATATTGTGCGCACCGTTGAGGGCTGCATTGCTGACGATACCAATGAATAAACGTTTGGGTAACTGTCCTTGGAACAGATGATCTTCGATCTTAGATTGGAGTCCAGCGGCAATGGTGAAAGTTTTGACTTCCACGCGTCGTATCGGATACTTGGCTGTCGTTCTGCTCAAGGTGTGACTGATGTCATTTCCCACTTTAGGTAACACTTCCACACGACGCACGTATAACCTGGCTTCTTGGATAATGGTTTTGTATGTGTTGGCATCAGCCATCAAATGGAAAGCAGCACTGCTACGATTCAGTCTCAAGCGAATATCTACTCCGTTCAGTAAATACTTCTCTTGAAACCACATGTCCAAATGCAAACGATCGAACAGTTCTAAACTACGTCCTCGCAGAATTTTCTTTCGACGCTCGTTAAAACCCACATTGTGAGGATTGGCAGGAGTGCCTTCGACTGCTTCTGTGGCTATGGCTGTGTCGTCAAACTTATCTGCGGTGTCAGGTTTCCATACCACGCAAGCATCTAGATGAGTGTTCTTGGCTTCTTTTCCGTACGTCAAGAGATTTTCGAGGTACGCTCGGTAAGGGTAAGTATCCATGCTACTACTGACCAGTTTGTTATTCATGTACAAATCCACATCGCTGAACAAGGAATGCATAAAATTGTTGACGGGAGCTACTAGGGCATCGGCTGCCGGCGGGTTGTCGTTGTCCGTTCTACTCACTTTCACTTTCAAATACAAGTAACTGTTGTTCAGATCAATGTAATCTTCGGGTTGTCCTTTGATTTCAAACTCGATGGGAGCTGAATCCGTCAAAGAGGAGACGGGATGAAATTCGACCCATTGGGCTTCTTGCATGGTCATCATCGTGGGTGGCATGGCAAAGAGATCTAGTTCCGACTTGGAACAGGCACAAGATTCTTGGTGCATCATTTTTTCTTCTCAGTCTCTATGTGTTTTTTACTTTTAATAATCAAAAATGTCTAAGTCTCGAGCGGTTCTTTTTTTCTTCGTCTTTCTAACTTTAGAGGTACGGAGACTTTTGAAAGGGTGTCTTCGTCGACGCTTTCTACCTTGTCCTTGCTGTGTCCTCAGGGAAGCAGGAATGTCAGACTCGGTACCGTTCAGGGCATTTATAGGACTTTCTCGTCGACCCAAAATCTCTTTACCCGTTTGAAGCAAGGCATTTTTGCCTGCTCTCAAAAAAGCTTCTTTGGGGTTTTGTTTGTCAATGAGAACATTGTAAAGAAAATCTTTGCCGTGAGTCAATGCGGCATCTTTTAAGGTGTGCAATCCTCGTGTCACCATTGGTTTTAAAACAGGGACCACGGAACGAAAGGCTGATTTAAACATATCTCCTAAACCATGTCCTCGTTGTCGAGTGACTCCTTGGTACACAGGATACATCACTTTTTTAGTTGTTCGAGAATCGTTTTTGAAAATGGAGTTTCACTGTGACTTTCCCTTTGGTAAATGGAATATTTTGACCTAGTTCTCCTTTTATAGTAATATTGACACTGTCGAAATACGACTTACTGACAGGTAAATAATGAGGATGTACAAATTCGCGGTGAACGTGATAGGTATTTCTACCTTCCTCGTCAGCGGTGACAGTATCCACTTTGAAAGGAATGACACGCAGTAACGGTACAGAGGTGTGTCCTACCACGTTGTACTCCACCACATCGGAGTACACAAACATCAAGTTGAGGCCTTGGTTCAATTCTACAGGGAATCGAAAATATTTGGCAAAATCCAAGTTACTGGTTATGCCTGGTATTTCATTTTTCTTGGCCAACATCTTTATGTCTCCACCTAAAATATCATACAATTCAGGACAAAAAGTAATGGCTATCATTTTCTTCTCTGAAAATGTTATCAGGAGTCGACGAGCCACTTTATGGTACTCAAAGGTAACACTTTCTTTCTCCAGGGCTTTACCAAACACAGCATTGAACCTGTTTTGAATCGTAGTCACTAAATGTTGACCACTAAAATAATAGCCTGCAGGAATGGCGATCACATAGGTTGGCCGATTAGTTTTGGGGTGAAGTGTGCTAGTGTGACCTCGTGCGTCTAAGGCTTTTTGCAATTTCTCGTCATACACTTCTACTGAAAAAGTGTTTTGATTTTCGACGATGTTTTTGATTTGTGTCGGGTGTATTATTTCCACTAAAGCTACTTCCCAATGATCATCTTGATCCAAATGCATGGCTTGAGGTAATTTAGACGTGTAACAACACAACGTGTTGTTAGGAAACACCCCCATGGAACTGTCACTAGGTAACGTTAAGTAAAATTGGTTAATAGTGTTGTTCATATTTCCAATGTTCTTCTGTCCGAGGAGTCACTCGAGGTTAAAGGAGTGTCTAAAAGAGGATTGTGATTGGAAGGGTGACTGTCAGGAGAAGGACTAACGTTGGCCGCCAGACTCCCAATATTGTTACTGTTGTTCCCGTTGTAAGAGTATTTCAGGGAAGGATTGGGAAGAAGATACCCGATGCAACTGCTGAGTAAAATGGTCCACAATTGTTTGTCTCCTTGTTGCAAACTCAAATTAGCAATGGCTGCACCAATGACACAATACACCACAAAGATTTGACAGAAAAAAAACGATTTGCGTTTTAGGGACACGTTCTCCACACCACACCCACAAGGGTTGCTTTTGTAAATCTTGCAGAGATGACGTGGGTGAAGGAGTAGTCACTGTGGTTGCTGAAGCTGTATTGAAGGGCATGATGGTCACTTCTTTTTATAGTCGATGACTTGCGAAGCGTCAATCCAAGAATCAAAACTAGGAGGATATCCTTTCCAACGTACTTTGACTTCTTTGACACGACGTTTTCCTACTTTACGGGTTCTTCGTTCGAGAATGCTTTCAATGTCGTACACGTCGTCTTCTTTTTTGGTAACACGTTGTAACTCAGGCAAGTAAAATGTTCCTTTTAATACTTCTCCGTTCATGTCTTCCAATTTATAGACGGTAGGGTGACGATCGCGCACTCGTTCAGTAACACGAAACAATTCGGTGGTCCAGTTGGGTAAGTAACCTTTGTCGAAAGTGCGTTTGGTTTTGCCAATGCGTACCCAATCTCCTGGGGTTAACACTTCTCTACCTTTCTTGGGGACAGCCCTCGTCCGGGACGTACCAAACAGACGCTCAAAAACAGTCACTTCGTTGTCGGGTGTTACCTCTTGTGGGGCACGTCCAATGCTTCTATGGTAAGATTGATTGTAGGCTTGGACTAAGTGTCTTAAGACGTCGATGTACTTGAGAGTGTGTTGATGTGTAAAATATTTCCACATGCGTTCTTTCAAGGTACGTTGAAAACGTTCCACGATACTGGCTTTGGTTTCAGGATTTTCGGTGGTAAAAAAATGAATGTCACGTTTTTTTAATTCTCGTTGGAAAGCTTGGTTCAGAAATTCGGTACCTTTGTCGGTTTGCCATCGAAGAGGGTGACGACCACTTTGTTTCAACACCAGTTGCAAAGCTCGTACTAACTCTCCGCTCGATTTGGATGTCAATGGTACGACCCAGGCAAATTTAGAAAAGACGTCGATGACACAAAACAAATATTTGTAGCCACGATTGTAGGTGGCTAAATGAGAGACATCAGCTAAATCGGCTTGCCATTGATGATCGATGCCTTCCACTTGAGTGCGACTTCTGTGAAATTTTCGTCGAATGGGTTTGTGTAAAGTGTACGTCGCTTGTTCTTGTAACCATCGTTGTACTGCTGGTAAACGGAGCTTTTTCAGGCGAGTTTTTGCAGCACGATACAATTTCTGAATGCCTCCGTAACCTGCAGGGTGAGCTGGATCGTAGTAAATGCTGGCTAATACCTTCTCCATGGTTTTTGTTAATAAGGTACCCACTCTTCGAGGATATTGCTTTGGGTGGAACGAAATGCGGGTTGTTTGGAAACGGTTTTACGTGTCCGATGTGCCACAGGAGTTGACGTCGAGGGTACTGGTGGTGGCGGAGGTAATGGGATAGCTTCTTTGGCCTTCTTTTCTTTTCTCACTTCTGGTTTCCTTTCTTTCTTTTTCACATCTGTCGAAGAAGGAGTAGCCATCATCTTTTTAACCCAAGTTTTGAGTTCTTCTCGTGGGGGAGTGGGAGAAGGGGTCAATAAGGAAGCGGCAATCTTACTCGGAATGGGGGCGGTAGTGGGTGTTTGAAAGAGATCATGGGGTTCTTCTTCCTTGGGTAATGGTGGGGTAACGTCTGTTTTAACTACTGTAGAGGGTGAGGGTGACGGGTTATTCATGAGAGCCTTAAAATCGGACAAAGTGGGTTGAGCTGTTTGTTCCACAGCTTTCTGATTAAAGAGTTGTAGCCGTTTCAAGAGTTGACCGTACTTTTGTGATTTTTCGGTTTCGGATAAATCGTGGCGATGGATCAAGGATTGCAATTCGTGTTGTAATTGCGACATCTCAGCCAAATTGGGATTGGGTGGTAAATGGTTCGTTGTTCTTGCCAATGATGGTATTCCATCCATCGTTTGTAAGGAACCAAAGTTAGTTTTCGTCCTTCCATGGGCTTTCAAAGGTTATGTCTGAGATTGTGGTGTTCCATAAGGTCCTTTTATCTTCTACCCATCCCTTGAGTTAACCCTTGGGTCATCCCTTGTATCAAACCTGGTATTAAGCTTGTCAACATAGGAGCAAGAATGGGTAAAAATCCTCCGCGTTGCACCAACATCTTTTTCTTTTGACGGACGGATATTTTCTTTTGAACCATTTGACGAAGAACGTGTCGATGTTTGGCGAAGCATTTTTTCTGGTGTGGAGACAAAGGTATCGTGCCTTTAAAAACATTCAAACAACATTCGCACACGGTATCGATGACATCTTTGGAGGCTGTTTTAATGATTTGTTTTCGCATGGGTGGAGAGGCTTTGGTCAGGACGGACAACACGTCTCCGTGTTTGGCTAAACGAGGAGGTAGTCCTTTCCTTTTCTTTCCTTTGTGGGGTGAATAAGAATGTTTTTTGCGAGGTTACATCTTTGCTTGTTCGTTCCAGAAATACACTGATGTCAAAGACTTGGTACACACCCTCTTTTATCTTCTTTTTTCTATTGGCTTCTCCAAAAGGTAACGGCATGCTTCGCTAAATCCTCAAAAGCAGGGCTAAAGATACCAGTTCGGTTATTAGCTGCTTTGTCTAGTTTCTGCATACCTTTAATAAAACCAGTAAATATGCCTCCTCTTTGGTGACTTCTCTTTTTCTTTTGACGTTTGGGTATTTTCTTTTGTGTCCTTTGACGTTTGGCTAAACGTCCTTTCCTTTTCTTTCCTTTGTGGAGTGTAGAAAAATGTTTTCTGCGAGGTGTCATCTTTGCTTGTTCGTTTCACAATACCACTAGTGTCAATGACTTGGTATACACTCTCTTTTATTTACTTTTTTGGGGAACTAGCGCTTTGTCAAAAAGGTAACAATGTGTTTCCCAAAATTGTCAAAGGATCCTCCTTTTTGGTGTCTCTTCTTTTTCTTTAAAGGTCTACGTCTTTGGAGGGAAGGACGTTGATGTTTGGTTTTAAAGCTTTTGGTGAGATGACGAGATTGTCTTGTTCCTTTTCCTTTTTGGACAGCAGAACGACGAGGGTAGTGGTGGTGGTGGTGGTGTGCACGTTTTTGAGGAGGCATCCTTGAGTGTTCAGCATCAGCACAGAAAAAGTACTGATTGGCGTCGTCGTCTTCAAGTCATATTTTTATACTGGAATGCGACGCCACTGATTATCTTTGCGTCGTATCAACTTCATGGCAGGTAACACACGTCGTGAAGGAGTTCGCAATGGACTCAATCGGGACAGTTCTTGTTTGGACAAATCTAGTAAACTCTTTAACATGCCAGATCTTTCTTGGACTTTGACTTTCGGGGCAGGTACTTTGTGAGCAGCTGCTACTGCCGCTAAGGTGGACGAGGCTGTCTCCGGTGGAGGAGACGTTTTGGGAGACGCAGATTTCCAATGTTTCATCAAATTAGGAAAAACGGGTGTCAAATTGGGTTTGGCTGGCATTACCCGCAACGGAGAAGTGGCAACCCCTGAGGCTACTGGCAACGTAGTCCCTGCCAAACGTCCTTGTAGATCTTTTCTTACAGGTCGTGGTTGACGAAGGTAAGGTTGTGTCCTGGCCGAAGTGCCTCTTTTGCGGGTGACCGCTTTTTTCTGTGAACTTTTCTTTTTCTGTGCTTTGGTCTTGGTACCCTTGTTCTTTTTCTTAGGGGTTTGTTTGGCTTTTTTTGTTTTCTTCTTGGGGTGAACTTTGGGAGTATTGGGATCCCATTTTAAAAGGGAACGAATGATGACACCTCCTAGAGAACCACTACCTCCAGGTTTCAATATGATTTGCTTTTTGGTGTGAGTGTCGATGCGAGAATTGGCCAGTTGCGTCAAGGCTACTTTGTTTCTGTCAAAAAAGCGTTTGGTTTGATGTGGAATGTGAATGATGCCTTGCAGTATTTGACGTGCTGTCACCGTAAACCATCGTAAGACTTCTTTGAGACTGGCTTCTAAGACGTGAGCACGTCTTTGTGGATTTTTTTCGCGACTGATGCCGTACAAGGCACGAATCAATTTGATGGGAAGATGAGACTGAAGGGACGTCATGTTGACGATGTATGAGACCAGGTCAAAGTAACCCAAGGTTTTTATAGATGTTTTTAGTGCTTCATAGTGTTATGTCAACGAGGAGGACGTGTACACGACAGGTCCTCCGTCTTGACACCAGTCGTGAAACAAATCGGTACGAAATCGCAAATAATCAGGGGTAGTGGGTTTTAAATCCACGACTAAATAGGCGTGTGGCGTTTGAGTGGCATCATCGTACGCATGAGTTAGCCAAGGTGTTCCTAACTGTTTGGCTAAAACTTGCACTTGTGATTTATCTCGAGGACTTTTAAACAAGACCACGTAATGAGCATTGAGACTAATGGTACGATGGGCTTTACTTTGTTGAAATAAATTTTGTGTAATGTAAATGACACTGGCATTACGATGATGCCCTTTACGTGTAAACCACAGTTTAATTTCTTCTTCGTCTTCTCCTAACATGTCGTCAAAAATAACCCAATGAGTTTGACTAGGGTCAGACACAATCCCCTCGTCTTCTTTAGGAATGCCTGCTACAAACACAATGGAATCACCTTGACTTTCTTGCAAGAGGCTGTATGCTGATTGCCACTCTTTGTAACACCACACGATGCGTTGAGGTGGACGATCGATCAAATGATGTTTATGTTCGATCAAACGTTTGACAAATTCGGTTTTGCCTGAACCGCTCGGTCCAGCAATTAACATGTTAAAAGGATGACGAAGATACAAGGCTTTCCAACTAGCCTGATCTAAGTGTTCGTCAATGACTTTGAATGTCGAGGAGGAAGGAGTAGTAGAAAGAGTAGAGTGAGCCATAGTCGTGTAGTGGTATGTCAGTATTGACACAACAACAGACAAGACAAGAGGTTTTTATACTTTTTTCAAGACACGTTTATTTCAATACATGTTTAAATTTGAACAACACGAAAACATAAAAGCCAAATGGATAAATACAGGAATAAAATACATAGGCAAACGATCAAAGTGGAATATAAACAAGTCACTGTACAACGTGGTTTGGGTAACGAAGGTGTCCTAGAGGTAGTATGTAATGTTCTTATAGTTTCCTCTACAGGAGGTATAGTCACATAGGTGTCTTCTCGAAAGGGTTTTTGTGGGGGAATGTCCATGACAGTTCTGTCTTGAACAGAGGGCTTGTCTTGGGTGACAGATTCTTTTTCTTCTTCTGGTACTGTTTCTAACACAGGATTAAAAGTGACTTTTTTCACACGACGATGAATTTTAGGAACACAACGCTTGGGCATAATGGGATACTTCGTTTGTCCAAGCCTCAAAATCCCAACTTTTCCAGTCACGTACATCTGTCCAATGAGGGTGTAAATCACAAGCTACACACACATCTTCGTACACTGCTTCCGTACGTAAAAGTTGACGAATCTTTTTTTCTTGGAAAGGTCGAGACGTATCCAGATGAAAACGTAAGGCTTTGAACAGAATAAGTCTCTCGTGGACATTTAAAGGAGTCACCATACTGTCTTATTTTTTTGATAGGTAGTGTTCGTAAAGTGTCCACAAGGAATCGGCAGGTAAACGAAATCCCAGAAAGCAAGTCACTAAAACACACACGACACGTCGACCCCAATTCATAGGGTATAGTTCTTGTAATAAGTGTTCGTAATCTTTCACTGTGTGAATCTTCTCATTGATATCCTTCCACGGAATCTGTTGGATCACCAATGATAAAGGTTGTGGCATGGTTGTTCTCTTTTATACTTCTTTAGGTCAAAGATTACAAGTGTAGATTCAACCCAGAATTAAACATAGAATTAAATTTGCTCCAAAAGCGAAAGTGATTAATATAACGTGTAATTTCGTCCCACTGCCATTCAGGGTAACGGTTAAGAAGGATCAAAGCATCTTCAGAGGTAAACGTAGTAAATTGGTAACAGAGCAAAAAAATACCCTTGATCCAGAGAAATCTAACACGTTGGTTAATTTTTGTCACTTGCCTCTTGTGAATTTCACGACACAAATGTTCTACAGTCACCCATTGCGATTTTTCTTTAGCAACTCCTTGCCAAACGTCCTTGTAGATCTTCTCTTGCAATTCGTGTGGTAATCCTTGAATATAATGTTTTATATTATATACTGGTCTAGGTGTGTTACACGACATGGAACAGTAGTAGTGTCACTTCCAATCACTAGGTCCCACTAAAGGTAGGTATTGACAATTCGGAGACCATCGAGCATGTTCCAAGTAAGCGGAATCTTTATGTTCCCACTCGTAAATGGATACACCACAACTGAAACACTTGACTTTATCTCCTTCGCCCAAGTAGAAAAATCCAGCTCTGGCTAATTCTTCAGGAGTTGGTCCAGGCAGATATTTTGGCCATTTATCTTTGAAGGTTTGGAATCGACTTTTAAAGTGGCAGTATTCAGGCAAACTCGTCGGGAACGAATATTCGACTCTCCTCACTTCTGTTCGATGTAGGTACGGTGAAATTCCTAGGAGTCCACGATAACGTGTGGCACCGCTTTCGCATCCCTCAGGTTTGACACGCACAGCATCACTTTCCACGGTAGATATAGGGGTAGTAGTCATAGCAACGTTCCCACGATATCCAGCTGAATCGCTAATGTCACAACATCTGGCATCACTACAATCGTACGGTTCACCATCGCACTCTGTAACGCAATTACAGTGCAAACCACAAGGACACTTACAGTTTCCTTCCGGACATCTTCCGTTGCAATGCATGGGTCTTATCCATCCAGTACTTTTCACAGTTGGGGAAGGTACATTTGTTTTACAATCCCCAAACTTGAATGATGTCTGTTTAAATGGATTCATCTTCTTTTCGCTGGGTCGTTGTAGTGGCAAATGAACTATTGGTCTTGGACGATGTCCCTTTTTATATGCTGCCCAATGTCAACGTGACCGTACGGGAGAGTGAAGTGATTGGGAAGTCGTACTCTTTTTTGGTACACGATTTGATAGACTTTTTCCAAAGGTCGGCTAACAATTTGGTGTGTGGGTAAACGGACAATCTTGTGTGGTTCGTGGGTAGTCACTTGAAACGTTTCATCCTGTCCCAACTGTAAGGCTTCTTGTAGTACGTTAAAGTTCACCACTCGACTGGTGCGATAATTAAGAGTCAATCCTTTCACTTTACATTCGGTGTGCATTTCTCCTTGGGGGTCTCGGTATTCGTAGCCGTAATTTTTAGGACCGCCACTTGCAAAACTTAGAATCTTGTCGTCGGGATGTTCATCGGTCCAGGCTCCTAAACGGTCTCCTTCGATGACAGGGTTACACTGGTTCGGTCGGTGAATGTAGATGCAACTGTCCGTGTCAAAATACAACACACGATCTCCTAACAGTTCTAACACTTCGTACAATTTTAAGCGAGCGTGGGCTGTCACGTAAGCCGCAATGATAACATTTCCAAATTTGTCGGCTTCTACAAAGTCTAGTTCTTCTTCGTAATTGACTAAAATCAAGTCCTCACGAATGACGTCCACGTGTTTCATGACTTTGGTTGGGTCGTGAATCATCTGGAAGTAGCGAGACGGTTCGGACAAATACTCCGTCTTGGGTAAAGACGGGCGTTGTGCCATTTTACCCCACAAACAATTGAGCATCACTTTGGCAAACGACCGCCTTCCTTCATTTTTCTCGATGTGGTCTAAAGTGATACCTTCCTGCTCCCGATATTTTTCTTTGAATTTCTTTTGGTCTTCGGGAGTGTGACACCAGGAAGGATAGCCACTAGCTTCTTGTTTTAGTTTTAAAAAGGCATCCACGTAGTCTGCAAAAATACCTTTCTGTGTCTCGTCGCCCTTGCGGTATTGTTGTGTTTTGGGAAAGTGGTAAATTTCGTACACTTCTAACAGTCGATATCCCAGGTCCAGAGCTTTAAACAATTCCACGCTCACCCACGTTCCTGTCAAGGCACGTTCTTCCTGAGTGTGATGACAAGGTTGGACTTGGTTGCACGTTTCGGCACATGTGCGACACAAAGGAAACATCAGTTTTCCTTGGCAATGGTGAGGTAAAACGGGATGGTACAAGTCTGTGGGTGGTAAGACTTTACACTTGATCAATCCTTCGTACTGTCGAATGTGGTCCAAGTCAATGTGTTCTGTCATCAATTCTGGATGCCCTACGGGAAAGTGACAATATTTGCACACGTAAGGATACAGCGAACATACGTCCAAGTATTTGATTTCTTCTCCCTTCTTCTCGTCCGCCTGGTACAGTAAACAGGTAGCATTCGTTCGTCCTCCGTACAAACTATCCCGAGGGTTCAATGGGTCCACCCACTTGTAACTTTCTACGATTCGTTTAAACTCGGGATCGGTTTTCAAACGCAGATCGTACTCGTGTTCCCACATTTCCACCACCTGGTATCCTTGCTGTTCTAACTTCAAATGTCGCTGACACGTGGTCTGGTACAAGTCTTCCATGGTTCGTTGTAAAAACTGATTTTTGGTGTCTCGTTGAGGGTAGCATAGGGGACAACCGTGAAATAAACATCCGTTAAACTCGTACACAATCTGAGGGTTTTCTAAGTCCCAACCATCCACCGAATACGTTCCGATGGTCTTTTCGCCTCCTCCGTTGCGAGCGTGTTGGATCCATTTGTCTTCCTTGTCGCACAAGTAATGGAGCCAGCGTAGGGCTTTGACCGAGTATTGACGTTTGACAAAATTTGTCGTTTGAGGACTGATGACCGCTAGAGTATTTTCAGGCATAAAGCGTTTTCGGTACACTAAAGAACACGCTTTGGCGATGGTACAAGCTTCTTTCAAAGGATCGATCCCTCCGTACTCCATGAACAATTCTCGAAATTTTCCACAGCAACGTCGTAAAATGTCCACGTCAGATCGACAGTACTTTAACATTTCTTCTTGAAAGTCAAAAGGGTCCGAGGCGTGAGTCTGGTACCAAGCATGGAAAGCTTCTCGTTGTTCGGTGCGCATGTTGTCGGGGTCGTAGTCGTCAGCCTCAGGTAAATGGGGTAGAACGGCATGTTGATTGGCTTTGGTATTAAAAAAGTGTGGAAAATAACCTTTAGCCATTTCTGTCATTCCAAACGTTTTAGGCATACGACTCAAAGGCATGGCCAAGTAACACATCGAATCTTTAAACTGTACTTGTCCTACTTGCATAGAAATGATTTTGGCTCCGTTTAAAGTCACTTGAGGCCGTTCGGTACTTTGTTCCGCATAGTATCTGAGCAGAAATTGCCCATCGTATCCCGAGAAATTGTGAGCCATGACCGTGGCATGGCGATGACAATTGCCGTAACGTTCAATGTCTTCTGGACTCCACGTTTCGTCAATGGGGTTAAGGATCCATTGGGCAAACTCGGCTAGCGTGTTTGACCCTCGAAAGATTTTTTCACGTCCTCCAGGAATCTTGCTGCAGTAAGGGCAATGACTAAAGATAGGTTCTTGGATGCACTGCTCGCACGCACGGTGAGCCACGCAAAAATTAGGAATGTGAATACCAGTTTCCTGCATACATTCGAAATCAAAAAAGATAAAATTCCCTTTCTTCTGGGTATCTTCTGGTCGGGGTTGGTATTTTTGAATGAAGCATTCGTGCTCCAAGTCCACGATTTGGTGACAAATGTGACATCGTTTCTTCCCTCGACAAACGTGAAACTTGGCACAATTGGTACGTATGCCTTGTCCACAAGTAGGGCACAATCTCAGGAGTTGACAAGCACTTTTCTGCTGTGAACCTTGCATCTTCAAATGTTGTTGGTAACAGGTAAGACTGACAAAAGTGCGCTGACACACAGGGCAATGTACTCTTTCTTGTCCTTGGTCCAGACAAGGTTGAGAGGCCAAACATCCCTCACATTTCGATCCACAATGTTTGTGTTGTTCTCGATTGTTATAACCATAGTCACATTTTTCACAGTAGTAACTGTATCCCAGGAATCCAGTGATACTGGTAATGGTATCAAAATGATCGTCGTGATGATAGACGTGAGTGTATTTTCCGTCTTTGAAATCGTGGCCTCGAAACAAAAGAGGACCACGCACTTCTTGAGGGTGTACTTTCAAGGTGTAACGTGGAGCCAAGACGTCTTGCAATTGTTGCATTTCTGGAATGCCACAAGGGGTGTCTTTGGATATCCCCGCTTGCTGTAACAGGAGTTCGGCTTCACTTCTTTGTTTGGCTCGGTCCGATTGTTGAATAGTTTTCCAGGCTCTTTTCCATTCTGTCGTATCGTTCTTGTTGGCATACGTTCGTCCCACGACGACAGCACGGGCTAAACACATCTGGTCTTGAGGATTGTTAATTCGGACGAGGCTTAGTTTGGTGTTGCGAAGGTTGTCGATCAATAATACTTTTTTGGGTCTGGTCCCCTGGGGAGGAGACACGTGGGTCATGAACAGTGTGGCTTTTCCATCGTCAATGTGAAACTTGTCGTTGGATTGTTGCACATGTTGAATTTTGTCAATGACTTTGGAAGGTGTTAATTCTGATGGACTAGTAAATTCGATCCAAACGGGAGACTTTAAATTATCGTGATGAATAGAAAGTCTCAACCGATCGTCTTCTTTGGCTTGACATTGCTGTTTCAGTGCAGTTAACACAGAATCCCACACCTCAGTAATGAACACATCTGTATTCTCCAAAGGTACATTGGACTTGAAATCTTTAAACTTTACGGCATACGTGTAAGCCGTTGTTCTAAATTTTCGAGAGGAACGTTTTTCTGTCTCTCGAATGTGATAGTAATTTTCAGGGTTAACTAAGGGTGGTGTACTTTGCTTGGACGTTGATTGTCTGGGTGTAAATTCGGGCTCACTCATGTCATCTTCAAAATCACTGGCATGAATTTGAGCCAAGACTTCAGCTACCGTGCTAGGCGATACATTACGTTTCTGTCTCTTACTGTCTTTTCCTTTCTCCACAACATGATGTGGTCTTTTCATCTTGTCTGCAAAAAGTCAAATGACTACCTTTTAAAGACCATAACCCCTATATATTCATGTCCGATCCGTGCATATATAAAGGGTTAGTGTCTAACGGTTCAGTATTCATTTCACTCTCACATTGACCAGAACGATGGAAGAACCTACACAAGTAGAACTTCTCATCAGAGCTTTACGTGGGGTCATACGAAAGTTTTCTTCAGACCAGCCTACGGCCTACTCTCCTTCCTATCGAGATAAAAGTCAAGATACTTGCTATATCTGTAAGAAGAAAGGACACTGGGCTACAGAATGCTCAGACCGTGACAAAAACAGAAAAGGGTACAATAGAGACAAAAGTCAAGATACCTGTTATTATTGTAAAGAGAAAGGACATTGGTCTCCAAACTGCCCTAAGAAACAACAGGAACAAGAGGAGGAAGGGGAAAGGAATTCTGAACAGGAGGAGGAAGAGGTACCCTCCCCCAAGGATGAACCCCGACACATTCACAAAGACAAGAAAAAAAGACGAAACGAAAGTGAAGAGGAAGAAGAAGAAAAAGAAAAACGTGTGGCAGTAAAGAAAATGAAAAAACAGAAAGAGTGAAACAGAAGAAAACCTATGAACTTTTTTAAAGTGGTCTTGTGTTATGTTATGTTGTGATTTTTGAATTGTGACGTTTGTACTAGAATAAAGTAAAGAGAAAAAACGTAAGTGTCTCTTGGTTTTGATTTGATAGTATAATTACCTACACTTACACATTCATTCACTCACACGTGCATTATGGGTTTTTAAAAAAATATAATAAAAAAGACTTTTGAGTTTTCATTGAAATAGGCAATTGACATAGTATTTCTTTTCGAAATAATTGGAGTGGTCCTGAAAAGGACCGTTGGTGTTTTGTGTGTTTAAAACAAAACAAACTCAGAAACGGGATGAAATCATCTTGAGCTGTCTTAAGCCTTTGCCACGGCCAAGGCCTACTTCGGGACTGGTGGTTCCTGTCAATGATTTGGTAGAAATCACTAACGGTGGTAAGGTAGACGTAGTCACAGAGAGATCGGGTTGTTTCGCTCGAGAAGGTCTTTTTCTCTTCGGTCGTGATAAAGAAGTCTGATACATTTGTTTCAGACTCCTTAACTCAGCTAAAATATCTAAAAGTACCGTCGTAACCGTTTGATTTTCACTATTTTCTTTCTGTCCTTGGTCTTCATTCTTCTCCGTTGCTGTTACTGCTGCTACTGTTTCTTCCTGGTGTTTCCTTCTTGCTTCTTCTTCCTGCTGTTGCATAAGAAAAGCTTGTTCTTCTACTTTCTGTTGTTGTAAAAATTGCTCCAATGCTTCTTTTTGTCTTTGTTTAAAATCATCGACGTGTCCATAAGAAGATACAGAAGGCAACGAAGGTTCCGGAATAAATTCTTGCGATGTTAAAAAATCCACAATATCCCAGTTAAAATCCACTTCTTCTGGATGTAGATTTGTCATGACTTTAGTAGTCACTGTTGGTCCATGACTTGCTGTCTCTACTCCTGTCTCACTCCAATTCATTGTCTTCTTACTGTCCGCCATGATTGACAACTCTCTTGAATCGATTGACTGCGCACAGGCGTTAGTACCTCTATATAGAAAAGGTGACGTCACAGACTGCTCTCTTCCAATTGGATGGCTGTGTCTGACTTTTGTAACGCACGTTTGGATTGGTGGATACACTCAATCCGTTTCAATCCGCTCTTCCCCTATAAATAACCGCAGTACACGACATTCGCTTCACCTGTTCTCATCAGAAGATGTGGACTAATGTTGAATCGTCAACCCTTGTGTCAAGTATGCTGTTTAGGACTGACATACCCATGTATGTCAGATCATCATGGAGTGTCATTCATAGGACGGAGACAGCCTATTGGAAGAGAAGAGTCTATGTGGAAAGACAAGGTTGCTTGAAGAGAGTTCTCTTCTATGGACCCACAGTAAGAAGAAGTTTAAGGAAGAGAAGAAGATCTGTGAGATGTCCTCTATGTTAACAAAATACTGTTAACATTACACATAACGGCCCTTTTCAGGGCCACTCATAAGTCTCGAAAAGATAGTAGCTTTCATTGCCACCCTTTTTTTCCCTTGTCCCTATATAGACCCACCCTGTTCCATGTCCCTTGACGCTAGATAGACCCAAATAGTTCTCATGTTCAATTTCCCTTGACGCTAGATAGACCCACCCTGTTCCATTTCCCATGACGCTAGATAGACCCACCCTGTTCCATTTCCCATGACGCTAGATAGACCCAAATACTTCCCATGTTCAATTTCCCTTGACGCTAGATAGGCCCACCATGTTAAATTCCCCTTGACGCTAGATAGACCCACCATGTTAAATTCCCCTTGACGCTAGATTAGCCCAAGCTGTTTTTGACTGGATTTTCCCTTGACGCTAGAGTGCCCCCATTAACTACTGATAGTACGTCACCATACTTTAAAACCGGTTCCCACCATTTTTTTCAGCATGACTTTTGATGAAAAACGGACTTTTTTGTTTTTCATGTTATGGATCAGTTGGGCTTAGATAAAAGCTGTTGAAACCCTTTACCCCGCTTGGATTTGGTTAATACTTGGTTTATTGGCTGCGCACCATTGGATAGTACGTCACCATACTTTAAAACCGGTTCCCACCATTTTTTTCAGCATGACTTTTGATGAAAAACGGACTTTTTTGTTTTTCATGTTATGGATCAGTTGGGCTTAGATAAAAGCTGTTGAAACCCTTTACCCCGCTTGGATTTGGTTAATACTTGGTTTATTGGCTGCGCACCATTGGATAGTACGTCACCATACTTTAAAACCGGTTCCCACCATTTTTTTCAGCATGACTTTTGATGAAAAACGGACTTTTTTGTTTTTCATGTTATGGATCAGTTGGGCTTAGATAAAAGCTGTTGAAACCCTTTACCCCGCTTGGATTTGGTTAATACTTGGTTTATTGGCTGCGCACCATTGGATAGTACGTCACCATACTTTAAAACCGGTTCCCACCATTTTTTTCAGCATGACTTTTGATGAAAAACGGACTTTTTTGTTTTTCATGTTATGGATCAGTTGGGCTTAGATAAAAGCTGTTGAAACCCTTTACCCCGCTTGGATTTGGTTAATACTTGGTTTATTGGCTGCGCACCATTGGATAGTACGTCACCATACTTTAAAACCGGTTCCCACCATTTTTTTCAGCATGACTTTTGATGAAAAACGGACTTTTTTGTTTTTCATGTTATGGATCAGTTGGGCTTAGATAAAAGCTGTTGAAACCCTTTACCCCGCTTGGATTTGGTTAATACTTGGTTTATTGGCTGCGCACCATTGGATAGTACGTCACCATACTTTAAAACCGGTTCCCACCATTTTTTTCAGCATGACTTTTGATGAAAAACGGACTTTTTTGTTTTTCATGTTATGGATCAGTTGGGCTTAGATAAAAGCTGTTGAAACCCTTTACCCCGCTTGGATTTGGTTAATACTTGGTTTATTGGCTGCGCACCATTGGATAGTACGTCACCATACTTTAAAACCGGTTCCCACCATTTTTTTCAGCATGACTTTTGATGAAAAACGGACTTTTTTGTTTTTCATGTTATGGATCAGTTGGGCTTAGATAAAAAGCTGTTGAAACCCTTTACCCCGCTTGGATTTGGTTAATACTTGGTTTATTGGCTGCGCACCATTGGATAGTACGTCACCATACTTTAAAACCGGTTCCCACCATTTTTTTCAGCATGACTTTTGATGAAAAACGGACTTTTTTGTTTTTCATGTTATGGATCAGTTGGGCTTAGATAAAAGCTGTTGAAACCCTTTACCCCGCTTGGATTTAGTTAATACTTGGTTTATTGGCTGCGCACCATTGGATAGTACGTCACCATTCTTTAAAACCGGTTCCCACCATTTTTTTCAGCATGACTTTTGATGAAAAACGGACTTTTTTGTTTTTCATGTTATGGATCAGTTGGGCTTAGATAAAAGCTGTTGAAACCCTTTACCCCGCTTGGATTTGGTTAATACTTGGTTTATTGGCTGCGCACCATTGGATAGTACGTCACCATACTTTAAAACCGGTTCCCACCATTTTTTTCAGCATGACTTTTGATGAAAAACGGACTTTTTTGTTTTTCATGTTATGGATCAGTTGGGCTTAGATAAAAGCTGTTGAAACCCTTTACCCCGCTTGGATTTGGTTAATACTTGGTTTATTGGCTGCGCACCATTGGATAGTACGTCACCATACTTTAAAACCGGTTCCCACCATTTTTTTCAGCATGACTTTTGATGAAAAACGGACTTTTTTGTTTTTCATGTTATGGATCAGTTGGGCTTAGATAAAAGCTGTTGAAACCCTTTACCCCGCTTGGATTTGGTTAATACTTGGTTTATTGGCTGCGCACCATTGGATAGTACGTCACCATACTTTAAAACCGGTTCCCACCATTTTTTTCAGCATGACTTTTGATGAAAAACGGACTTTTTTGTTTTTCATGTTATGGATCAGTTGGGCTTAGATAAAAGCTGTTGAAACCCTTTACCCCGCTTGGATTTGGTTAATACTTGGTTTATTGGCTGCGCACCATTGGATAGTACGTCACCATACTTTAAAACCGGTTCCCACCATTTTTTTCAGCATGACTTTTGATGAAAAACGGACTTTTTTGTTTTTCATGTTATGGAT